>SJYO01015557.1:565872-700910 GCA_006410555.1 Capra ibex | reverse complement strand
CGGTTCGTTGGCGACTTCCTCGGGACGACAACGGGAAGCGAAGGGAGACTGTCTCGAGAGTGACGACCCCGGGAACCGTCACCGTTGGGTGGTCTGCGATTCGGGAGGAGTTCCTGCGAACCCTGGATTCACGTTTCCGTTCCGTCCCCGTCTCGACTTCGGTCCTTCCGAGGTCTCCAGAGAGGGTCGGAGTGTGTCGGACGAGGAAGGACCCCTCCCTCGGATTTTCGTTCCGTTTAGACGCGTTCCGAGCGGATACCGTCTCGTAGAACCGCGGTCCTTGAGACGGTCTAGCCCCGAGACTCGTCTCGATCTCGAGACGGAATGACCTCCGCGTGAATCGAGGCACGTTCGTCCCGAAAGTCGAACTGCCCCTGACCGACGGAGGAGAAGGGGGCTCCTCCGAGCGAAGGGACGACCGACACGTGANATAGTCTATGTACCAGTGAGTCTTGGAATACATAACATACATTAATAAACCAATTATCATAGATTACCACTAAAAATAGATAGAGGTAATGATCTAGTACTGGATATAACCGTCACGAGGAAAATGATGATCTATATGTCAGTAGTTACGGAAATGTAGATTATTCCAATCTCTTAGTTAAGGTCTTCAGACTCTTGGTTAAGTCCTTTGAGTAGGAATTCTAAGGTGTGGAGATATTGGAGAAAGTCATAGTTCTTTCCCTCTCTAAAATTCCTTAACAAAATATGTTAACATCCTCGGTCTTTCAAACTCTAGACATACCGTCCTATAGTCCGATCTTTAAGTACATTATCAACTACAACATCAGATCCCATACTTAAAGTACCTCGTTTCCGGACCTTTTAGTCCGTTCCAAAGATACAACGTTTAAACTCTTAAGGAAGAAGATCTTTGGACAGAAACGAGAACTCCGGAAGTTGACTTACCTACTCCGGGTCGTGTAACCCCTTACATTAGGTCAAATGAATTTTCGATGACTAAATTTACAATTAATGTAGATTTTTTATAAAAGTGTCGATGTAGATTTGACCATAAACTGATTTATTGACCCGTGGTATCGGTTCCCGTGTGTTTTTTAACTGGTAGTGGAGATGTATTTCTAAACATGTGTTTACAAGTATAGTCGAAATAAGTATTCCTAAGGTTGGATCTTTGTTAAGTTTTACAGGTAGTAGTCTAATTGTCTGTCTGTTTAATATTATACAGGTAAGTTACTTTATAGTGAGGAATTATTTTACATTCGTTTTACTTACTGAGAGTTTTAGTAATGCGATTTAATTTTTGGTTTGGTCTTATGTGTAACATACTAAGGTAAATTAGTTTAAGGTCTTTTAAGTTAGATATCAATGTCTTTTCCTTTTTTTTTTTTTTCTCTCTCTCTCTCTCTCTCCACATACACGGTCCTTTTCTTTTACCCTCCTCCTTACTTAATGTTTCTCTCCACTCTTTTCGAAACCCCCATCCTCACTACCTTTACCGAAATAAAACCTACACCGTTATCAAAGTAACACATGTATACAGTAGTAAGTATACCATCTGTGAGGATTCTTCCGGGGTTGTTAGGGGTGAAGGACCCTCAGTACGGGAACACCTTAGGGGAAACTAATTCTCATTCAAAGTAAATCATCGAGTGAAGAAACATTAGGTCCGTATCAACTGTGTATTGTATAATAAATCCACTACGGACACTTCTTTCGACTCACGACTTCTTAATTGCGAAACTTGATACTACAACCTCTTCATGTAAGATTTCCTCTAGTCAGGACCCACAAGTAACCTTCCTGACTACGATTTCGACTTTGAGGTTATGAAACCGGTGGAGTACGCTTCTCAACTGAGTAACCTTTTCTGAGACTAAGACCCTCCCCAACCTCCGTCCTCCTTCTCCCCTGCTGTCTCCTACTCCACCGACCTACCATAGTGACTGAATTACCTGTACTTATACTCATTTGAGGCCCTCAACCACTACCTGTCCCTCCGGACCGTCCGACGTTAAGTACCCCAGCGTTTCTCAGCCTGTTCTGACTCTCTGACTTGACTGACTTGACTCACTATTTCTCAGTCGGACTATTACATCCTCTACATTCTCTACTCCAAACTAGGGACCCAACCTTTCTGGGGGACCACCTCCCGTGCCGTTGGGTGAGGTCATAAGAACGGACCTCTTAGGGGTACCTGTCTCCTCGGAGCACCCGATGTCAGGGATCCCAGAGTTTCTCAGTCTGTACTGACTTCACTGAATCGTGTTTACGTGTTGAGTGAAAATCACTTATTTTACACTGTCTTCACTACGTAACAGTGAAGTTCTAATCTAATGTTTCTTTGTTGATACCGAAGTCGGACCCTGTGAAAGAGAGAGAGAGAGAGAGAGAGAGAGAGAGAGAGAGAGAGAGAGAGAGAGAGAGAGAGAGAAAGTTCTACATATATATGAAACGAGACTCCCCTTGTTCGACGGGACTTCTCCAAGTGTTATCGTTCCCAACTATATAGGTCGGTTGTTCGGTGTACTCACTTGAACCTTTACCTAGAGACTCCGGACGGTTATCAGTACCCTCACTCAAAGTTTCTTCTAAGTGTGAAACAAGGTGTGACTCTACTGATTGAGACCGGTTGTGAAAGTAAAGTCGGTCTCATGAGTTGAGTCGTCAAAGGTCTAAGGGTCAGGTGTTTTTACTCCTTTATTCCTTAAAAACAACAAAATTTAGTGATTCAAAATTCCATTAAATAGTATTTCATTATCTATTGAGTATGTGAATAGTCTAACATGGAAAATTTGTATACACGTCAATAATTTGACGGATAGTCAATTTGTAGTTATTTCGACTTTTCTTTCTTTTTTCTATTTCCTTCCTCCCTTCTCCTTCTTTTTCCCTCGTTATTCCCCTTTCACTCCCTCTTTCTCTCCTTTCATCACTCCCTCTTCCTCTCCTATTATCTCTCCCTATTCATTTCCTTCTCTCTCTCTATACGTCCCTCTCCCCCGTCTCTCCTACCTTATTTCTTTGATACTCCGGTCTTGTTAGTATGTACCAGTCTTATTCCTTACCTTTCCTTCTTGTACTACACCTACGAATTACAAGAACTATTTAATAAGTTACTGAGTAAATAACCTTCCTTTTTATCTTCAAATAGATAAACCTTATGAGTTTAGGATGTTTCCTCATTAAATCTTGTTCTCAATTCACATTACAGAATCTTTGTCGTGATCCGTTTATTCTTTTACCGACGAGGGTGAAGGACTAAGTAATGTGCAACTTTAATCCCTGTCCTCTTCTGAGATAGTTCTTCTGAAGAATGCCTTTAGTTTCCATCTGTGGTGAATACTTTACTTGAATCTCACAACACGTTTCGTAGTTTCACAGTTCCTCGTACCTAAAATTACCTGTGTCTCCTTTACCATACCACCTTCTTATAATTATCTTTCTATATTAATCCCCTTCTAAATCAGTCGCTATAAACTTAAACTAATATTCTTCCAGAAGGGACCACCGAGTCTACCATTTCTTAGGTGGATGTTATGCCCTCTGCACCCAAACTAGAGACCCAACCCTTCTAGGGGACCTCCTTCCCTTACCGATGCGTGATGTCATAAGAACGGACCTCTTAAGGTACCTGTCTTCTCGGACCGTCCGATGTCAGGTACCCAAGCGTTCCTCAGTCTGTGCTGACTCGCCGAAAATGAAACGAAGGGACCATCGAGTCTGTCATTTCTTAGGTGGACGTTACGTCCTCTGGACCCAAACTAAGGACCCAACCCTTCTAGGGGACCTCCTCCCCTACCGTTGGGTGAGGTAATAAGAACAGACCTCCTAGGGGTACCCGTCTCCTCGGGCCACCTACTGTCAGGTACCCCACTGTTTCCCAACCTGTACTGACTCGTTCATTCGTGTGTCGTGTGTGTGTTCTTTCTGATAACGGACTTTCTGATGACGAACTTAGACTTTGTTTCTGTTCACCCTCCCACTTTATAGGTTTGACTTGTTGTACGTTTCGACAATGCTAATCTCACCTCATCTGAATTGTCATCCTTAATTCTCTCTGTGTATAAGGAGATTTTATCTTCATCTAAGGACTAACATATGTGTTTCACTTGAATATAAGTTTCTGTAAAAATTAGGAACTTTTCCTTGACTTCTGTTTAACCTTAAGTCTTTGACCTTTGACTAGTAAATTATAAGATGTACTCTAATGAGTACAGATAAGGTACCATGTCGTCTATAAAACTAACATGTGAGTTGTGGACAACAGGGGAGGAAGGAAATTTTGTCTTGTCGATAAAATGAGTGTAAAGGTGGGGACTTTTTCCATAAGAATAGGGGTTTGGTGTCCATTTAAGACCAATCGGGTTTGGTTGACATCAATAGGGTAATAAAGTGCTTACCGTCCAAATATCTGTCTATGCATTAGGTCAAACCTTATTACTTTGTCTGAATTTTCCTTAGTCCTCTCTTCAAAAATTTTCAAAAGTTGATTGTGTGTTCTTTCGTTGTAACGGAGGAGACAAGTTGAACGAGACAGACAACGTAACTGATCTTTCCCTATAGAATTCTGGGAACAACCCTCTTCGGATCCAGGGTTGATTGAGCTTGGATTGTGTCACCTTTCGATCTTTTGTTTCACTTACGAACTACTGTACAACCTGGTCACTTAATTGGTTTGGATCTTTATGGATAGAGGGTTGTCAACCAGTAACTCGACTAAACGAATGTATATCGGTTTAACTAAATGAGTCCTATAATTGACGTACCGTATAATTTCACACTGTACTTTTTTCTTAGGGTGGTGTCCGATGGTATTGTTTATGGTGTATAACCCACTAAATTTTGTCTTTAAATAAAAGAGTGTCAAGACCTCCGATCTTTAGATACTCATTCTACAAAAGAAAGTTCCAGAGAGAGGAACCGGACATCTACAGTAGAGGAAGATCACACAGGCAGGTGTACCAGAAGGAAGATACACGTATGTACAGACACGGGTTCAAAGGAGAAGAATGGTTCTGTAGACAGTATAACCTAATCTCGGGTGGGTATACTAACGGCAAATGGAATTAACGGAGAAATTTCCGGGACACAGGTTCATCTCAGTGAAATACTCTATGACCCCTAATCCTGAAGTTGTATACGTAGAACTTTCCTGTGTTTAATCGGGTATTGTGAATCATTAACCGTGACACGAGTTAAGACCCCTACTTTTAAATTATTCTTACCAGGGAAAAGAGTATCGTGAAAGTAAAATCATCCTTTTATAGTTAATTTGTACTAAGAAATTAATGTCCGTGTTGAACCTCTTATTTTTCATACTGTCGTATCTCAATCCTGTTATTTAGATCACGTTTACCTTCATTAAAACGGAGGGTCCCCTGTACACTGTTGTAGACTTCTGTACAAAATAACAACGCTGAACCCTCTTGATGGTCGTCTACGCCGATTTGTGGGATGTTACGTGTTCCGTCGAGAGGGAGTTGTTAATAGAAAAGGTGTTACAGTATCACTGTGACAATCCTTTGGGACTGGGGTAGATGTCCTAGTACCTTTACAGGAAATTTGACTGGAGACTTCTTAAATATGATTAAATGACTTTCTCGTCTCATCTTTACCTTAATGTCCGTCTCTATTGTCGTCTATACTTACGGAACTCAATCGTTCTTTTTACCGTGTACACTCTTGACTTTTTTCCGGTTAATACTTTACGATGTCCCTCCCCTCTATTTTATCCTCCTCCATGTCGTCCTCGTCCTCCGTCGAGTACGTTAGGACCCGGTATAAACCCTGAGACCAGAAATAAAAATTGAACTAACTTCTTACTACTACTTCGTTCCTCATACTTCCTAGTTCCTCTTCCATTTGGATGTGAGAAAATCACTAAATCACTATAAAACACACCATTTAGAATTCTTCCACTATTTTTCCCCCCCTAAGTAAACACTAGTTAATATAACAATTATCAATATGTTTCCTCTTTTTCTCGTGAGTACTTTTTAACCTACATCCTTTTCTTAACCTTCCATTCTGTATGATGGATCCATCTTGTAAAACAAAACACGAACCTTTTCGATTGTTAAGACATCTAGATTTTTTTTTCACGTTTCTTCCTTATCATTCCCACTTTGTCTTAGTCCTTACCGAATCCACAGATCTTAAATGTGACATCCTGTTACTAAAAGTTCGAAATCAAACTCATCTTAGTTGGGACTTCTCGAAAATTTTCATATTTAAGGATTTGAACACGAGTTGGAGG
The DNA here is from genome assembly GCA_006410555.1 of Capra ibex. Classification (NCBI taxonomy): domain Eukaryota; kingdom Metazoa; phylum Chordata; class Mammalia; order Artiodactyla; family Bovidae; genus Capra; species Capra ibex. The sequence goes on along the minus strand of SJYO01015557.1, from coordinate 694,684 downwards.
TCAAAAGATTAGTTCCAGTTCGTTAAAAGTGAAGATTTTCTTTAGGATCCACTAAAATTACTTCCCTACTCCCGAAGAGATGAAAAAGGAAGTCTTTTAGAAATCCTTTTATACTCAACTAAAAGTAACATCTTCCATAGATCACTGTTACACTTCCGACTAGACTTCCCTCCATCCCACTGAGACCTCCATTTTCTTGGTCTATCCCCGTGTAATACCATCTAGATTATTGACTCCTCTCTTACACTCAATATGTTGTCTTCCTTTTCATCTATTTCGACCCCAAAGGAACTTTCCATCTTAACCGTCTCGACTTCATTGACTAACTTACATCAGTACCCACTGAAGGTCCGAAAGTTCAACCCAATGACCCATTACCAACATGGTAATTAATCTTACCTTTAGGTTCCGTCCCTCGTCGAAACCTCCCATCCACTTTTCACCTTTACACTGTGACGATACGACGACGACGACGACGACGACGACGACGACGACGATTCAGGGAAGTCAGTACAGGCTGAGACACGCTGGGGTATCTACCGTCGGGTGGTCCGAGGGGGCAGGGACCCTAAGAGGTCCGTTCTTGTGACCTCACCCAACGGTAAGGGAAGAGGTTACTACTTTCACTTTTCACTTTCACTTCTACAAGTCAGCACAGACTGAGAATCGCTGGGGTACCTGACGTCGGATGGTCCGAGGGGACAGGTACCCTAAAAGGTCCGTTCTCATGACCCCACGCAACGGTAACGGAAACGGTTCTCACGATATCAGATGGGTTATAAAAGGTATCAAGTCATCTACCAATCTCTACCTCCAATCACTATTCTTGTATTCGGATCTGTAATCTTTAGTTTAACCCTAGTTAACATATACCGAATAATATGTTCGGAACTCTTACCATTCTAACGAGTATTTGTTATAAATCTTACTCTTTTTTACTGTTGTCTTCTTACTGTTAATCTGTGGCTCTTGTACATCTCCGTATCTTGTTTCCTTTCCCTATCAGTTCATCTACTTTTTCTTTTCTTTTTTCAGATTCTTTGATCCCTTCCTCCTTAAAAATACTGAATGATGAAGGTTATACAACCATTATATTCCCCTTGCCCTTCGTTGAATACTTTGTGATATTAAAACTTTAAAAAGTATATATAAATTAATATTTATTTTCAATGTGAATATTTTACGAATGATGTACGACCCACGTCAGGTTCATATATAGATACTGTATTCATGATGATTGTAAGGACAAAATAATTCATCTTTTGATTCCGTGTGTCTCCAATTCATTGAACGGGTTATAGGATGTAATCATGGTACATCAGAACGAGGTTTCAAGTGTGGGAATTTGAAACATTATATTTAAGGAATAAGAAGTCAATTTTTTGAATGGTATGTTCCAGTATACAAAAGGAGGTATCATCTTGTACGTGTTATGGATTAAGATTCACGTGTCACCTATGAATAACTTAACTTAAGAGACACATCGATTTTGGCACTTTGTTTTCCTTCAGAGAGAAGTTTCTTGTCTCCTTTACTAGTAATGACTAAGGTGGGTATCTACAAAGACTAATCCTTTTCAATTCCGTTTTTATTTTCCTTTTCTTTCCTACCTTTTTTATTTTCCTTCCATACCGTTTTCCCTATTCTCCTTCTATCCTTTCCTTCCCTTTTACTAGGGAGTTTTGCTTGTGTGTAAAAATCGGTACCGAGGAATCTAAGACTCTAAAAAAAAAAAAATAAATCGGAAATTAAGTAAAACCTTGTAATGTTTTAAGTAGGATAGAGAGTCCTGGGGATAAGAACAAAACGTGGTTTACCCCTAGTCTATAAACATAAGGATTTTATTAATCTCGAGAAACCCCATTTTAATAATAGTTTGGTGTTTTCTTGTAAACTAACCACATGAACACCCGACAATGGTGTCCTTGTTAGTTTTTAGACTTCGACACTTAAAAGGTACACCTTTCCTCGTTATATAAATATACTTTTTGGAGAGTCAGTCATTTGTTAAGATCTGTTCGATTTCTAAAGAGTCAAAGGAACACTTTATCATAAGTAATTACTTCCACAAGAAGTTAGTATTCATTTTTCAATTTTAACGGAATGATAGGATTATAGTGATGAATATTTAATAATAAAATTTCTAGATTCTGAAATCGTAAACAGAAGTACCAAGATGTTCCAGTCGGACCGTGATTTGTGTATTTATACTTTTATTCACAGTCGACTGTGTAGTATATAATCTTATACAACCCTCGTAAGTTACTGACAAGATAATGTTTTTCACATCTTCCTTTTATACAAGGAATCACTAAGACCACTACCAGACTGGACCAATTTCGTTTACAACACATCTCCACATCTCCTTGGACACCTCCTCGTTTCCATCACAAAAATGTCGACGGGTTGTAGGACCTTCCACCAAAACGAAAGAGAAGGATCTCCTTAATTTCTTCTCTAGAATACAGAAGGAACTTTCAGTTTAAGTAAATAATAATTGGAACTAAAATGAACGAACTTGTATGAGTGAGAAGAAATACAAACAGAGACACGAGTGACTAATTATGTATCACACATGAGAGAAGGATCACAGTGAGGGACTTAGTCGAGGGTGTGTGAGTGGTTAAAATTGCGGTAGGAGAACGAGTGGGAGTCTGACGTTAGGACTGGAGATAAGAACGAAATCTTAACATAAGTACGATAAACTATAAAGAAGAACCCACGATGATAGAGTTTGACTTATAGAAGTTTTCTCACGAGGACGAAGGGAGGATATTCTATACGAGGAAAAATTGGAGTCGTAATGTCGTGGTCAACAGTCAAGTAGATTTTTAATCCTTATTATCAATTAAGAGAGAAAACGAATATGGGTGTGGTTTAAGTAATCGTTCAAGATAGTTGAAGTAAAATTTTATGTGAGGTCCCTCTTAGTTTAGTCGTACCGTCTCATCTTCCTACATGGGAGTAGAGAGGGTCACGCTCGTGGTTTTGGTGTTGATCGACAGCTTGTTGGTCGACCTTCTGAGACCTTGTGTGATTTTTCTATGGGGTTCAGACTTCTGTTTCCTCTTCGGTGTTACTCTACCATCTTCTCCGTATTAGTGAAACTTTACTTTAGGGTATGACCTACTCACTGGATGTTTGACCTCTTATTATGGTTTCTTCAAGAGGGTGACAAGACTTCCAAGACTCGGGATAGAGTCAGAGGGATCGGACCCCTAGGTGGTTTGCCTCGTCCTTAAGGACTCCTTAGACTGAAACTTCCGGTCACTCTAAACTAATATCCTGAAGGTAATCTGACCCCCTTTGTCTCTAAGGTAAGAACCTCCCGTGTTTGTTTTATAATATACGTGGTCCTGAGTCCCCTTGCTTCATCACTGGGATTTCTTCTGACTTAGTCTGGATTGACAATCAAAACCTCCCAGAGGACACCTCCATACCCAGTCGTCACCGAGTGACACACCTGTCCCCGTGACCGTCGTCTCCAAGACCCTCCACGAGGAACCGTTCACTCGGGAGAACCTCCTGTCGAATGTGGATGGTGTCTTGTAGGTGTGATACGTCTTTTATGTTCTCTTCCTTCTCTAGATGTTTTTGATTTGGGATTTGTTAATTCTTTTTCCATTATGTTAGTATGGATACCTATTGATGAAATTTACATTTACCTAATTTACGTGGTTGTTTTTCTGTATCTGACCGACCCACCTACTTCTGTACACGTACATATGTAAAGGTGAATAGTGTAGTGAGATGAATTTGGGGGTTTAACATACATTAATAAATTATGACAATCCAATTAGTACAAAGGTAATACCGAATGTTAACATTAATAGAAATTAGAAAAAAGACCGATAATTAACACTTTTTCCTATTTGTATAAAATGATAACACTAATACGTTGATCATAAGTAAAATTATGGTGACATGGTACTAACCAGTTGTCTTTTTAATCTTAGGATATAGTGATTTTGATGGTGAATTATCTTTTTGGACATTAGTGAAAAATTTTAGGTCTACGTGTAACCTTAATAGAACCTTAAAAAACTCTTTATGTCTACGGGGTTAAAAAAAAAAAGGAGGTTTCGACGTCTACACTAAGATTACTCGTCGGTACAAAAGTTTTTTGAACTTATATACTACTAGAAACTGAAATAGATCAAACAAGGTGTAAAAGATAAAGTATAAGTCCCGAAGGTGAAGTAATTAAACACAAAAAGTTAAAGAGGTAGAGGAAAAAATAACAAGAAATAGTTCGGAAATAGTTCACGTCATCTTTAAAAAACATATGTATGTATGTATACTTATTATTCATATAATATATATAAAAATTTTTGAACACTTAAAAACGAATCGGAAACAAAGATGAACGAACTGATTTATATTTGTCTTACAATCAAAGGATTAAATATAAGTGAGTTTTGAAACTATATCAAGGTAAATAAGACCGTAGATCATAATGACAATTTTCAGATCTTTCAAATAAAATCACTGAAATTTTTTAAAATATTATGGTATATTCTTTGCTTAGCGGTCAGATTCAAACAACGTTTTATGTCCTACGAACCCCGACCACGTGACCCTACTGGGTCTCCCTACCATACCCCTCCCTCCACCCTCCTCCCAAGTCCTAACCCTTGTGAACATGTGGGCACCGTCTAAGTACAACTTCATCCCGTTTTGTTTATGTCATTTCATTTTTTTTTTTTTTTTTAAAAAACTAACTCTGAATTTACAAGATTAGGTTAAGACTTTTATATTTCTTTATGAACAACGTTTTTTTTATTATTGCCTTTTAATTGTACACTATTCATATTTCTTAGGCGGACGTTACGTCTTCTGGGTCCAAAACTAGGGACCCAGTCCTTCTAGAGGACCTCTTCTTTTACCGTTGGGTGAGGTCATAAGAACGGATCTTTTGGAGTACCTGTCTCCTCGGACCCCCCGATGTCAGGTACCCCACGTTTTTCAGTCTGTGTTGACTTACTGATTCGGTGTGTCATAAACATTGATTTCATGTTCAAAAAAACAAAAGTATGGAAAGAGTTTTAAGGTGTAACATAAATAAACGAAACTCGTCGAAGTCGACGTATGTTGTTTAAGACTATTTAACAATATTTATAAAAATAAGACAATGTTTATAAAGATTAAAAAGAACAAATACCGAAGAATCTACATTGGCAGTAAACTTTTACCTTTAAATTAAAGGTTTATGTATCAAACACAAAAAAAAAAAATTTGTGTATACATAAAATATGTACGTGCGTACACACGAGTCAATGAAATCAGTCTGGACCGAGAAACGTTGGGGTACTTGATGGTCCTAGGAGACAGGAACCCTAAGAGGTCCTTTCTTATGGTCTCACTCAACGGAACGGGAGGTGGTCCCCGAGAAAGGTTGGGTCCTTAGCCTGGACACTGGGGACTCTGAGGACGTTACTTCCACTTAAGAAATGGGTGACTCGGTGGACCCCTCGGAAAATATTCATAGTAACTATAATTAAAGAGTAAATTTAAATCTCTCTTATCGTAACTTTGTACATATAATACTATATATTTTGTCTATCGGTCAGGTCCAAACTACGTACTCTGTCCCACGAGTACCGACCATGTGACCCTACTGGGTTTCCCTACCCTACCCCTCCCCCCAAGTCCTACCCCTGTGTACATGTGGGTACCGACTAAGTATAGTTACATACCGTTTTTGGTGATGTTATAATATTTCGTTAATCGGAGGTTGATTTTACTTATGTAAAAAAATTAAATTTATGAAAGGAGAGACTTTAGTGGGAAACACAAAACAAAACAAAACAAAATCAGAAAATTTGAAGAACTCCGAAAGTTAACGATTCAGTTAACAGAGAAAACCATTTATAACGTAACGTAAACTTTTATACACCAATAAAAGTTTATAGAAAACTATTACTAAAGATTGTGTTAAGGTGTCGTTATTCTCTTGTTTAAAACACACTAAAGTTATGGAAATCTGACATTTCAATATACAGAAACATATACAACTACCTATACAAGGTCATAGAGGACCAAATATCAGATCTCTTGAACTTATCTTAAACATGGGATGATGACACACTTTTTACGTATTTAGAATTAATGTAACTTAACCAAGTATCACTAAAAGTACAGATGATATAGGAAGATAAAAAGACAGATCGGTAAGATAATTAAAGACTCTTAAACTACAACTTTAAGATTGATCTTTAAAATTAAATAGATGAATTCTTATATCGATATTATATATCACCTTGATATACATTGAAACAAGATATAAAATTTCAGAGGATATTTAAAAATAGTAGGAAAGTATTAAATTTAACTTTTTTTATGTTAAATTTACAGAGGTCGAAAGTTATGACAAAGAGTATAAGAGGTCAGGGTTGATATTGGGTCGGTAAGAAGTGTCTTGTCGATCCTCTTTCTCCTTTCCTTCTCCTCTTCTACCTTAGTCTAGAACGGTACGGAGAAGAAAGATTAATTGTTGTTTCAGGTCTTAGGAATTGGACTATAGATATAGTTCATAAATTCAGTGACAATGAGAGATTAAGAACGACTACGGAAGATCAAAGGTTGAGACGTTGAAAAACTGGGCGGAATCAGATGTTTCGGTTTCTAGGATGGGAGAAAGTGTCAGAAAGTGGAAGTAGTAGAAGAGTAGGTGAAGAAACTTTTTGACGTGTTAACTAGTTATTAATATTGGTCAAAAAATGTATATTAGAAAACAACGGGATCGTTTCGGGTTTGTGAGGTAAATACGAATTATATAATAAAGAAGAGTAGGTGCACTTGTGTAACGGAGTATGGAAAGTGTAAAGAAAGGTTATAGAATTTTAAAAGGAAGACGTGATTTAGAATAGGTTTTCATGTATTGTCATATGAAAGAGGGTACAATTTTCAAAACGCAATAAAGTACTAGGAGATAAAGACGAGATAAAGATGAAAAAGAAAGATGTTATTTTGTGGAGTCTTCTCAAGTAACAATAGTCATAAGAAGAGGGGAAAGGAACTCGGGTGAGATTGACAGGAAAATTGATGACTTAACCTTTATATGTGAGGAGGACACCCAGAGGAAACGAAAGTGTGACATGGTGTAAGTGTTGTGAAGACTACGGTCTATACACCCCCAAAAGGGGTTAGTTCGTTATGAGACTATGGTCGACTCACAGGGTTTTAAATTGAGTGAAGACTGTGATAGATAGACCTCTACCGTAGTCTAGGGTATCCTGAGTCAGGGTGTTATTAGGGGGAGGAGTAATATCTACAGTTAATCAGAAGTGGGGATTAAGACGGTTGGTCGATATTCAGTTGAAAAGGTATCGGGAGAGAGACCTGACCTGGTAAAACATCTTCCCGAGTGTCTTGAGTTCCTTTGTGGATAAATACAAATGATCAAATAATTTCCTATATTATTTTTGTTTTATGTCTACTTGTCAGTCTCTCCCGAAGGGACCACCGAGATACCATTTCTTATGTGGACGTTGACTTCCTCTACGTTTAAGCTAGGGACCTAATTCTTCTAAGGAGCCTCTTCCTTTGCCGTTGGGTGGGGTCATAAGAATTGATCCTTTAGGGTATTTGTCTCCTTAGACACCCTAGTGTTTTCTCAGTCTGTACTGAATCGTTGATTTGTTGTTGTTTGTCGGTCTATTTCGTTATGACTCCCCCCTCCAGATCTTCCTGGAGTTTACGTCTTCGAGACAGGGGTACATCAACGTCACGTGGTTAAGGGTCGTAAATCTACAAAAGTGGTTGAGTCTTCGAGAGACTTGGGACATAAACCCCCTAAATATACCCGTGAAGTAGTATATCCGTACTACTCGATAATTGAGGTGAAAATCGAGGAGAGGGGAGAGATCTCCTCCACCCGTCACCGTCATGACTTTCAAAGTTCGAAGTGGAGTATCGAACCAGAAAGTCTCTTGTCCCGGGGTAGGTCTTTGACAGTTCCTCGAGTGGGTTTCAGTGTAGTAATCTTGTTTCAGAGAGGATAGTGGATCCTTTAAGGTTCTTTAAACCCCCGAGACACAGTCCTTGGTCTTAGTTTCTTGTTCATAATCTTGTTTCCTACGAGGATCACGAGAATAGTAAGTACTTTAATGTCTTGAAAGTCCTGGGGACATGGTCCTTGACATCGACGACGACGACGACGATTCAGTGAAATCAGTATAGGTTGAGACACGCGGGAGTATCTGGTGTCGGGTGGTCCGAGACGGTAGCGACCGTAAGAGGTTCTTACTTGTGACTTCACCCAACGGTAAAGGAAGAGGTTACTTACTTTCACTTTCACTTCAGCGAGTCAGGAGACCGAGAAGCGCTGGGGTACCTGACATAGGATGGTCCGAGGAGGTAGGTACCCTAAAAGGTCCGTTCTCATGACCTCATCCAACGGTAACGGAAGAGACTCCTTGACATCCGTCTCTGGTTATCTATGTCAAAGACAATAAAGTGTTGATGGTGAGGGTGTTTTGAAGAAAATGGATGAAGTGGAGTTTCAACAACTTTGTGTTACGCGAGATAAAGGTTCGATAGAAAATACACTGAACGTTGTCATAAACTTTGTCAAGAAATGACAAGAAATGAAATGAGGGGGATGGAACAATTGTGAAGTAAGTTATTACAGACCGTAGGGTATGAGTGAACGAAATGGAAGATAGAGTAATTGGCAAGAAAGAGTCAGATGTAACGACCGAAGAACAGAAAAGGGGTTAGATAATGACAACTACATGAGATTCCAACTCAGGAGTATGGTAAAGAGGAGAGAAAGGTCAGAAGAAGGAAACTACTAGAGTGGGTCTATGTACCGAAATATATGTTACACCACCACCAAATCAGTGATTCAGTACAGGTCTAGTGGGATATCTGATATCGGACGGTAGTGGGATATCTGACATAGGGCGGTCCGAGGAGACAGTACCTTAAGAGGTCTGTTCTTATGTCCTCACCTGAAGGTAAAGGAAGAAGTCCCCTAGAAGGGTTGGGTCCCTAGGTTGGGTACAGAGGACGTAAATTCCGTTAAAGAAATGGTGTATATAGTACGTATATGATTATTAAGGGATTAAATATTGAGAATTGAGGTTTAAGTGTTTGGGTTCTTGGAAGAGTTATTGGAATTTATTGTAGATTTACAGATTTTCGATAAATTTTGAATTTTACAGGTTTAAACTCGAGAACTAGAAGGAAGAGTTCGAAAGTGGAGATTTCAGAAGGGGTAAAATTGAGGTAAAAAGGTCCTGGCATCCGACTTTAGAAAGAAAGAGAGTATGACGTGTCGGTTAGACAGTCGTGTGATACGTCCATGGTGGACTCATGTTTGTTGATCCGAAGGACAAAGAGATGTTTAATGGACACATCTAATGACGTCATCGGTGTATTGTCCAGAGGAACGGGAATACAAACGGTGTAATGTCCAAAAAGAGTTACGTCGTCGGTCTCACTGGGACAATTTTGTATTGACTAGGGTAGTTTTGGGAGATTATCGTAGGTTAAAGTCATATCCCTTTTTGGTGTTAGAAATCTTATCGGATGTCCCTAAATTCCCTATACTGGGAAAGATGGTGAGACTAAAGTATAGAAGGATACAGGAGTCAGATGGAACAAGTGAAGTAAGGTTGCATGACCAGAGGAGTAACAACGACTTTGTTCGGTCCGTCTTCGGAACATGAACGTTAAGGAAAAGGGGTTACTAATTGTGTCGAATAGAGAAAATAGAAGAAGTCCTTAAAAAATACAAAAAAAGTTGATTAATAAATAATGTAATGTAAGAGTTTTGGATCGTTAAGAGTGTTAACCAATTTTTAGATTTTATCCGGTCTACGTTTAGTGAGAAAAAAAAAATTAAAATTTTAGAAATTAAGAATGTACGTAAGGGTTTGTACTTGGGGGGAAGGTGGAGGGCGGGGTGTTGTAGAGAGACCCAGTAGGGGTACGTGGTCGGGGTTCGTACGACGTGGGACGCAGTCTGTATCTGACCGCTAAGTTAAGAATGTACTATCATATGTACAATCTTACTGCAAGAGGGTTTAGTAGGGTGGGAGAGGGAGAGGGAGACTCAGGTTTTCAGGTGAGATGTGTAGACACAGGAAAAAGGACAGAACGTATGTCCCAGCAGTAACGGTAGAAGGATTTAAGGTATATATACACAATCATATGACATAACCACAAAAAGAAAGACCGAATGAAGTGAGACATATTAACCGAGGTCAAAGTAGGTAGAGTAGTCTTGACTAAGTTTACTTAAGAAAAATTGCCGACTCATTATGAGGTAACACATATACATGGTGTCGAAAGAATAGGTAAGTAGACGACTACCTGTAGATCCAACAAAGGTACAGGACCGATAATATTTGTCACGACGCTACTTGTAGTCCCATGTACACAGAGAAAGTTAAGACCAAAGGAGCCACACATACGGGTCGTCACCCTAACGACCCAGTATTCCATCAAGATAAACGTTAAAAAATTCCTTAGAGGTGTGATAAGAGGTATCACCGACATGATCAAACGTAAGGGTGGTTGTCACATCCTCCCAAGGGAAAAGAGGTGTGGGAGTGTTTCTTGATTTATCTGTAAAGAGGTTTCTTCTGTATACCTATCGATTGTTTGTGTACTTTTCTACGAGTTGTAGTGAGTAATAATCTCTTTACATTTAGTTTTGGTGTTACTCCATGGTGAAGTGTGGTCAGTCTTACCGACGCTAGGTTTTTAGACGTCCTTAAAAAATTTAAGGTGATAAATTTTACTATTGGAGAGAAAAAGATGTTATGAAGGATAAGGAGAAATGACGTGATAAAAGGAGACATGGTGAATAGTTATAATAAGTAAATACTTAAGTGAAGAGACCTTTAAGAAATTGAAGAAATTAGGTACTTCATACGTATGGACACACACACACTATTCCCTTGTGTGGTATAACCTGGGTCGGGAGATTAGACTTACGTTTGTCTTACCGCACCTTCTAAAAGAAGACTTACAGAGTGCTAAGGGGGCAGTTACTATATTAATTTTAGACTCAGATTCGCTATGAAGTATTATTAGTAAAAATGGGGATAAAAACGTCTATTCTCACAGAGGCTTTCTGAAATTTACTGACGGATTCCAGTGAGTCGGTCATTGTTGAACTTTGTATTAGATTTAGGTCCTGAAAAACTGGGGTTTCAAGTACGTGTTTTAGTGAAAAGATCCGGTGTGACAGGATTTCGACACGATTAATACATTATATATTGAAAGTACTTTTCTTACATGAAAGAAAACGTTATATGATAGACGAATTCTTATTGAAACGGATACTTACAATATTATGTTCGATACTGAAGAAACAGGAAAAAGGTATTATGCAATTAAGAAACATTAATATTTGACGTTTAAGGTAAGTAAGATTTCTCTTGTGGACGAATGTGGAAGTCATGGTGTTTATAAATAAAATTGTTGGACAAAATAAGAAAGATGAAACGAGTGATATGAGTATTAACGGTATTAACTCCGACTCTAAGTAAAAAGTGTCAGTTGGATCCGGTTTGTTGTTTATATCTGAACGTGAAACACTTTTACTTTACACTAAGTGTGAGAGTCTTTAAAGAGGTCCGAAATAAATCCTTTGTCGATTTCTATAGATTACTATACAGGGGTTTTATAGGGTTGGGTGAGTGGAGGGAAGTGAGTGACCATCTAACTACTGAAACTAAAGTCGAAGAGACGTTCCTCCGTCGTTATCTGTCGGAACGGTTATGGAAGATACTTTACGTGACGTCTGGAGACACTATTTCTGGTCTCGATCAAGACGGAAGACTCGTTTAGAAAAGTAAGGGGAAGAAGTGTAAACCGTGGACAAGGACCAGTCGACCGATTTTGACTCGATGAGGACTCATGTTTACCGGTTTATGGAAGGTAAAATACCTTTTGAAAACTTAGGACCCCAAATCTCATCCATTATCAGTAAAACATCCATGAAGTACCAGGTAGAGTCATTCAAGTATATACGACTCGGAACTCTCTTTTTAGTCACAGATTTAAGAAGTAAGTTAGTTGAGTTCTTCGGACTTTCAAAGGATGATCGAAGGTAAGAAACTAAAATCGTAATCTGGAAAGGACCTAAATAAAATTTATATTTATAAAGACTTTCTTCATTTTATAACAATCATAGTGAAATGACGACTGATCAAATAGTCTACAAAAGAATCTTGTCTTCAGTATCTTCGTCATAATCTAAATACTGAATTTTTTTCCACCTTCACGACCGGGTCTTTTCCCTTTAGTCATTACGTATCATATTTGGACCGTGAAAAGGTTCCGGGGTATTCACCAACTACCCTCCTTTTTTCCTTCCTTGTTCCTCGTTTTCTTTTAATACATTATAAAAGTATCTTTATGTTATTTGTGTTTCTAAAAAAAGAATTCAGAAGATTCTCAATTCAAAGTTGTTCCAAGTTGTAATGAAAATATTGAGTGTAAGTTATAAATGTAAGAGATTTTTATTAAAATTAGGTTTTAAAGATAAGTTCTAAAAGAAGTAGTACAGGAATGGTTAATATGTGTGAATTTATAATAACGAATACGAGGTCTTGATGGGGTGGGAGGGTAAAGTCTATGGATTATAGACTTTTCATTTTTAGTCAGTAATCACAAGTAGGAAGGATCCTGATTTGATGAGATGTCTTAAAGAATCTAGATCCTAATTAGACACACGAAGCATGAAGAGGTGAGATGTTTCACATGTCATTATGGAAGTTAAGATCTCTTTATGAGTCTAAGGGACTGTATTTCCCTTAATTGAGTTTGTCGAGACGATTTTAGTGTGTTCGGACTAATAGGGGATGTCTTGTAACCTTTTATGAAGTTGGTAGAATTGGAGATAAACGGATCAGGGATAGTCGTCAAATGAGATGAGAGTGATTTTAATAGATTCCTAAACGTTCGTCAACCAACGTTCCTATTTTTTCGGATATTTTTATGGGTGTAACAAAAAAGATGAAGGAAGAAGGTTCATGTGACCTTTCCTGTCCTAAAGTGTGTCCTTTGTGAATTACTATTATAAACCTCCTTTGAACGACTGAAACATTCTGTGTTGACCGGTTTTAAGTCCAGTCTTTATGGGTCCCTTCATTTTCCGAGGATCTTAATACCTATATTCCAAAGACGTCCGTTTTTTCGGAAGACATTTCCTGTTTCCTATTATACGAATGTTTACTTTTCTCTCTTTATAATCGTTCCGACGGTTGTCGGGTCTCACACCATTTGTCCATACGGTTTTTCATTGATTTCACACTGAAACGTTACTCACTTTTTTTTTTTCCGGAAACTGAATTACTTATGTCTTCTTCCTTTTACTCTTTCCCTTCCCTTTCCTCTTCTACTTCCGTTCTTTTCTTTTCTTGATGGGTCCTGGTCTAAGTCGTTTTATTCTAGGCACGACATCCTGACTCACCTATTAAGAGACTCTACGGTTACCTCTCTTAATACATTCTTTTAGGATATGATTTCTTGCAAACTCTCACAAGAACGATACACGTACGTGGGATTCAGCGAAGTCAGGACAGGTTGAGAAACGATGGGATACCTGACATCGGGTGGTCCGAGGAGACGGGTACCCCTAAGGGGTCCGTCTTTATGACCTCACCAAACGGTACGGGAGAAGGTCCCCTAGAAGAGTTAGGTCCTTAACATGGGTGTAGAGAATACAGAGGATTAACCGTTCGTCCAAGAAATGGTGATCGTGGTGGACCCTTCTGGGACCAAAAACGATATCAGTAATTGAAATAACTATTAATATTTGACGACTCGGGTACTTCATTTTAATAGTAAAGTAAAGGATTTTTGCATTCATGATGTTTTCTACAAGTAAATAAAGGAGGATTTCGTGATATTTAGTTTAGTTTTGGTGTTACTCTATGGTAAAATGTGGTCAGTCTTACCGACGCTAGGTTTTCAGATGTTCGTTATTTACGACCTCTCCCACACCTCTTTTCCCTTGGGAGAATGTGACAACCACCCTTAGGTTTAATCATGTCGGTGATACCTCTTGTCACACCTCTAAGGAATTTTTTGACCTTTATCTTGACAGAATACTGGTCGTTAGGTTGACGACCCGTATGTGTGGTTCCTTTGGTCTTAACTTTCTCTGTGCACATGGGGTTACAAGTAGTGTCGTGACAAATATTATCGGTCCTGTACCTGCGTTGGATCTACAGGTAGTCGTCTACTTACCTATTCTTTCGACACCATGTATATGTGTTACCTCATAATGAGTCGGTGATTTTTCTTATGTAAACTTAGTCAAGATTACGCCACCTACTTTGACCTCGACTAATATGTCTCACTTAATTCGGTCTTTCTTTTTGTGGTTATGTCATATGATTGTGTGTATATACCTTAAATCTTTCTACCATTGCTATTGGGACATACACTCTGTCGTTTTCACTGTGTCTACATATCTTGTCAGAAGACCTGAGACACCCTCTCCTTCTCCCACCCTACTAAACCCTCTTACCGTAACTTTGTACATATGATAGTATATTCTTTATTTAACGGTCAGATCCAAGCTACGTCCTATGTCCTACGAACCCCGACCACGTGACCCTACTGGGTCTCTCTACCATACCCCACCCTCCACCCTCCCCAAGTCCTAACCCTTGTGCACATGTGGGTACCGTCTAAGTACAACTACATATCGTTTTGGTTATGTCATAACATTTCATTTTATTTTATTATTATTTATTATTATTTCGTGATATTTCTATTTACACAAAACAGGATAATTTAAGTGACCCCTTGTTCAAGGTTACGATTATAACCTTATGTACCTTCCTGTACAATCTACAAATCTTACAATTCGTTAGTTTCAGTTTTCTATAGAGTTTACAAGAATACTCAATTCTTTGATTTCGATTTACTGTGGGTTTCAGTATAGGTCGATCTGTCTTGACCTATAATTTGAAAGTGGGTCAAATTATAGGTCAAGGGCACTCGACACCATTTCTCGGTAAAGGTTCTCACAATTCTTTTCCTTTTCGGGTAATAGAAGAGACGGTGTTTACGTATACTACGGTCCTTGACCTGATCCCTGATCCCTATAATTCCACTGAGGAGGTGCCTCAAGTACTCGACTCCCTCTCTTACTCTGTTTGTGAATATTTGTTGATTTTAGATACTTCTGTGTATATCCTATTATAGTCTCATATGTCGACCCCGTGGTAAGACCTCAAGACCCCCTGTTAATATTCCCTTACCCGTCCGGTTTCTGTTTATCCATGTAATCTTTACGTCAGACATTTCTAGTTTCAAAACGATTGTTGATTTGTTTTTACCAAAACGGAGGGGTCGAAGAGTCTTTTCTGACTTGTCTTTTACCCCCTTACGGAAACCCAAACCTTCCAGGGACAGACCCGGGTCATCTAGACACTAGGTCTTAAAATTTGACCGTGTATCGGGTCCAAATGTCGACTGTCCACACACAGGTCTTCCCGTTTTCCTTTCGGACAAGACGTCCTGTAAAGTACACAAAGTAAGGATTTAGGGAAAGGGACTCCATCTAAAACCGACATTTTTGTGAAGACGATTAAGGAACGGTCTTCTTAAGTAATATGAGTATTCACGACCAGTATCTTGGTCCTTCACTAGAGTCTTCGAAGACTTTTAACCTGTAAGATATTTCGGGAGAAACTTAACCTCTTAAAGTAGAAATTATTAAAGTATTCATTCGGAAACCCGAAATGATTCACAGACCAGAACCCGTATGAGAGAAGTCATGATATCCGTGACCTCTTCTACCCGGATTTATTACTTCTTTACTAGGAAATAAGAAGACTTCTACACAGTTCTCGGAACTTATGTACTGTACTAACTCTGTCTCCTTGGTCTTGTCTTTAATTGTGTCTCGTACTTCGAAGACTCGAAGGAAATCAAATCACATATTCTGTTCCTTGTGAAAAGAGGGACCTCGACGTCTCAAACTCTAGTAAACTCGTATGTGACGAATTATCCCTGATCTCACTAGTAATCTCGACCCTCCTTCATTGTTACGTCCTTACACTAGATCCTTTATTATCTTGATCATTAAGGAAATATTTCTCATCCTTCCTCTCTTACAAAAGGTATAGCAAAAGGTCCATATGTGATTACTATAGTATACACCATTAAGAACGATTATCTGTCGGGAGGGGAGTTATCCTTACACTATAGGTAGTAGACTCCTTTCGTCTTGAGTCTTGGTTTCCTCTTTATAAGTAAAAATGTGAATGTTTTGTTCGAGATTTTCAGGTTAAACCTCTGTTCCGAAAGTGAACCCTCTCGATTCGATACAAGGTTTTCTTTTCTTAAACACATTATGTTCCTTGGTTCCATTTCCTGGTCTTACATATATTTTCAATTAGTCGCGTGTACCTTCCCACGACCCATTACATTTTAACGTAAAATGGGCGGGGGCGGGGACGTTACCTTCCTCTTCTTCGGGCAAAACCTAGTCCATTTCGACGATATCTTGTCGATCTTTCCCAATTCTGTAATCATGTCCCAGAAGAGGGAAGAAGGTTAAAACCTAATCAAAGGTTTCCTACTACCTCTGTGGTTCTATTACAAATACTAAGACTACGGACTTTCAGACACTCTTCTGATGAGACTACTGAAGTGGTTCGTCTCCCATCCGAGTCTTTCCCCTCTTGTCTCCTTGATCCATTTGGGAACTGACAAGGAGACAAACTTGTTCGCGGGATGTCACATATACCAGCATTATAGATGAGATGGACACGAAGGAGACGAGACGAGAATTCACAACCAACAACTTTCCCTGGGAACAAGTCCGGAGTACAAAGGAACACTCCCTTAAAGTGGATCTCCCTGTGAAGACCAAATAGAAGTCGGGGAGAGTATTGAGGACTTTCGTTCTTCGTGTTGAATAAAATAACGACTCGAACCCTCTCCCTGTTTCGAGACACTGGAGACTGGACAGATAGGTCTCTCAGACGGAGACCCAGTCTAATCTGTTGATACACCCCACCTTCCACTTCCTAAATATACATCTACGTTTACAGGAAGACCTGAACCCTCGGTCTTCGTCCGGGTAGTAATAGTGTACGATAGTGTTACTAAAAAAAGAATGTAACCCAGATAATTTTGAACTTTAATATGAAAGAATTCCTTTGAAGTATAAGTCTTTGTTAGACACAAACATTTATACGTACACTAACTCATGATAACGAACACGTACTTTCGATAACGTAAACCTAATATAACTGATTACCTACTTGTGAGTTACTGTGATATAAAATTAATGTTTACTTTACCATATTTTATATTCGATTCATGAGATGACACGAAAGAACCCTTGTGTCTTATAATCTTTGGTGTACTTTGTTCATTCATTCCTTAAAAATTAAGACTAGAAGAATGGTGTCAGTAGTCATGAAAGTGATCGTAATATTTTCAATTTAACATATGACGACGATCTAAAGATATATCAGTCTTCGTAGATGATAGAAACTTAATTTTAGACCGTCTACTTTCTTTAATGTTTTCAAAGTTTTAAATGTCTATAAACATAGTTTCTAAAAGTTTCTGTACCCTACGACATGTAACATTTATGGACGTTTTGACAAAAACTAATCAGACTCTCTAGTCTCGGATGATATAAAGTTAAACAGACAGTTACCTTTTAATTCCTCTACGTATGGTAAAACTTTAAAGGTTCACTCACATCGACTCCTTTGACGTCCGTCTACCAGGTCCATGTTGTGGGATTTTTCGTCGTGTGTGACGTAGAGATCCTTCCTTTAGTAATGAAGTGACTCATATTAAACCTTGACACAAAAGTTATTCAGTTTCTAAAGAAGAACAAATCAACTTTGTACAACACAAAGTTGACACACACACCGTGTGTCAAGTCTCGTTTGTATAGAATAAGAAGGGAACTTCGGACATTAAATTCGTAGTTCCTAGAAGTTTTGTCTATAAAGTGTATTCCCTATTTTGTAGACTAACTAAAGGGTTAAAGACTGTCGTCTTTGTAGGTTCTTCGGATCAAGTACTCTACCACAAAAGTGACCGTAGGGGTCCACTGTTATTATTGTTTCTCTAAGTCTCTAGAAGGTTTACACCAGGTTTCCAAGAACTAAGTGTCGTCACTTAAGTATAGTGACGTTCGTAGTACACTTTTCATATATATTAGACGGGGTAATATCTTGATCCCCAATCCTTACAATAAATTAAGAAATTCCGTTTCTGTCGTACGTTTCGAGTTAGGAAACTTTAGATTCAGAGTCAAGTGTAATAATTTAACTAATATGTTTGATGTCACCTTTATACCCACTATGTCGATTAAACTAGAAACACCTGTTGTTTAATCTAAACAAATAAATTTACAGAATTATAGAAGGTCCTTTTTTACTCACAATTTACAATCCAGACGTGTCTACTTATGTGATATGAACCTGAAATTATTATTTTTGGATTTTGTATTCTTTAACTTACTAAACTCTAGAGTTCCACAATTGGTATTATGAGGTCAATCGAACAAGAAGTACATCTTTAAAATCCTACTTGTTGAAAACAATTGAAACAAAAAAAGAAATATAAAACTTAGAATATCACAGTTGTTATATGTTTAGTCTCGAACCTCGACTTATAGATATCAATCTAAGAACGACGTCAAATACGACTGGTGTTTGGGGGAGGACAAAGGTAGAGTGCGGTGGTACGAGAATAAGAGGAGGACACGATAGAGACTTATAATAAGTCCTCTAAAGACTTGGTTTAACGGACCTAAGTTTAGGATCTAACCTTCGGATGTATACAGAGGCAAAGGAATGTACGTGGAGTACGAACAACGTTCCTAACTTATGTGGTTACTGATATCGGGTATCTCCGGTTCTATTGTCTCATCCTTCTTGAACTTGAGTGGACGTAATGTCGGTAAACATGTCGTTGATGGTTACTCTTTCATTATTTCTAATAGTCTTCTCTAAAAGGTGAAGATTTCTATAGTTCTTCCTTGGAGTTGTTTTTTTCCCTTTTCTCCGTCTCTGTGTCATATAAGTTTAGGTGTCGGGTCCATCTGTGGGTGTTTACTGTTTATACCCCGTCTTTAGAGATTAACTATATGTATAAATTTTTTTTCTTTCATTATGTTTGTATTGTCATTTCTGTTACTAGTTTAGTGTTCCCTTCTCTTGTTTTCTCCTTCTTCTTTTTGTCGATATTTTGTTAGTCTTTTGTTAGTAGTTTTACCGTTATTCGTGTGTGGTTATTTATTAATTCACCATTATCTGACTTTGTGAGTTAGTTTTCTCTCATCGAATTACTTAAAAATTAAATAAAGAAAAAATAATTTCATATCAACTAAATATTACAATCAAAGACGACATGTCGTTTCACTCAGTGAATATGTATACGTATATAGGTGAGAAAAAAAAAAAAAAAAACCTAAGATAAAGGTATATCCTGTAATGTCTCATGACTTATGTTAAGGGACACGTTATTCATCCAATAATACTTAATATATCGAATATATATCATCACACGTACACAGTCGAGGTTAGGGATTAAATAGGGGGACCATAGGTATTCAAACAAACGATGTAGGTAATGAGTTAAAGACAAGTCATTTGTCCAAGTAAACGTAGTAAGGAATATAAAGTGTACTATAAACGTAAATAGACTGAATGAAGTGATCCATACTGTTAGAGATCCAGGTAGGTACAGTGACGTATATGTAATATAACATGAAAAATAACGGTTTATCACAAGGTAGCATAAATACATGGTATAGAATGAATAGGTAAGGAGACAATTACTTGTAAATTGACGAAGGTACAGAACCGATAATATTTAACACAACGTTACTTGTAACCCCACGTACATACAGAAATGTAATACCAAAAGAGGTCTATTTACGGGTTCTCACCCTAAGGTTCCAGTATATCATCAAGATAGAAATCAAAAATTCCTTGGAGGTATGACAAGAGGTGTCACTAACATGGTCAGATGTAAAGGTAGTTTTCCCATTCTCCTAAGGGAAAAAAGGTATGGAAGAGGTCCTACATAACAAATATCTAAAAAACTACTACCGGTACGAGTCGTCACAATCCACTATCGAGTAACATCAAAAATAAATGTAAAGAGATTATTAATAACTACAACTCGTAGAAAAGTACAAAGAAAAAGAAAACGGTAGAATAAACCTCAAGTCAAGTCAAGTCAAGTCAACGAGTCAGCACAAGCTGAGAAACGCTGGGGTACTTAACGTTGAACGGTCCGGAGGGACAGGTAGTGGTAGAGGGTCTCAAGTGAGTTTGAGTGCAGGTAACTCAGTCACTACGGTAGGTCGGTAGAGTAGGAGACAGCAGGGGAAGAAGAGGACGGGGCTTAGGGAGGGTCGTAGTTTCAGAAAAGGTTACTCAGTTGAGAAGTGTACTCCACCGGTTTGACCTCAAAGTCGAAGTCGTAGTAAGGAAGGTTTCTGGTGGGTCCCGAGAATAGCAAATCTTATCTGACCAACCTAGAGGAACCTCAGGTTCCCTAAGAGTTCTCAGAAGAGGTTGTGGTGTCAAGTTTTCGTAGTTAAGAAACCACAAGTCGCAAGAATTGTCAGGTTGAGAGTGTAGGTATGTACTTGTGACCTTTTTGGTATCGGAACTGTTTTGGCTGGAAACAACCGTTTCATTACAGAGACGAAAACTTATACGGTAGATCCAACCAGTATTGAAAGGAAGGTTCCTCATTCGTAAAAATTAAAGTACCAACGTTAGTGGTAGACGTCACTAAAGCCTCGGGTTTTTCTATTTGAGACTGTGATAAAGGTGACAAAACGGTAGATAAAGGGTACTTCATTACCCTGGTCTACAGTACTAGAAGTAAAAGACTTATAACTCGAAATTCGGTTGAAAAAGTGAGAGGAGAAAGAGAAGGTAGTTCTCCAAAAAATCAAGGAGAAGTGAAAGACGGTATCCTACCACAGTAGACGTATAGACTCCAATAACTATAAAGAGAACCGTTTGAACTAAGGTCTAACACGAAGAAGGTCAGGTCGCAAAGAGTACTACATGAGACGTATCTTCAATTTATTCGTCCCACTGTTATATGTCGGAACTATATGAGGAAAAGAATAAACCTTGGTCAGACAACAAGGTACAGGTCAAGATTGACAAAGAAAGACTGGACGTATATCCAAAGAGTTCTCCGTCCAGTCCACTAGACCATAAGGGTATTGCGAATAAATATAGGAAGGGAGGTAAAACATAACCAAGATAAAAACAAAACAACAACAATAACAAAAAATAACTCGACGTATTCGATAAACATATATAACCTCTAATTAGGGGACAACCAGTGAAGGAACGTTTATAAAAGAGAGTTATAGTCCCAACTCTAAAAAACAAAACAAAACAAATACTAAAGAAAACGACACGTTTTCAAAAATACGAATGAATCCAAGGCAAATGAAAACAAAAATAAAAGTGATGAGATCCTCCACCTATTTTTTCTAGAACGACACTAAATATAGTTTCTCACAAGATAAATACAAAAGAAGATTCTCAAAATATCATAGTCCGAAATGGGAATGTAGAAATTAGGTAAGACTCAAATATAAACACATACGACAATACTTCACCAGATTAAAATAAGAAAATGTACCTCGACGGGTCAAAAAGGTCGAGGTGAATACCTTTTCAAACAGAAAAGAGATAACACGTAGGAACGGAGGAAACGGTATCTAATCTACTGGAAATGAAGACCCCACAGATAGGACGAGGTGACTAGATATAAAGATGATAACGCGGTTACGGTATGATAGAACTAATGAACTAATACATAGAAACATCATATCAGACTTAAGTCCCTTGGACTAGGGAGATCGAGAGGAGAAGAAAGAGTTCTAACGGAAAAAAAAAAAAAGAAGGTATTTTTAACGTTTTATAAACAAGATTATCACACCCTTTTATGTTAACCATTAAACTATTCCTTACGAAAGTTAGACATCTAATGAAACTTATTATATTAATAAAAGTGTTATGACTAAGAAAGTGTTATGACTATTGTACCATATAGAGATGTAGATAAAGACAGTTGAAACTAAAGGAAGTAGTCATAGAATATAAAAAGACTCATGTACAAAAGTGGAAGAATCCCTCAACATATGGATCCTAAAATAATAAAAACAACACTATGATTTACCCTGACAAAGAAAGACTAGAAAGTAACAATCGCATGTCCTTTAAATACACACAATTAAAACATAGGACGTCGATATTGTTTAAATGACAAATTGAGGTCACCAAAAGAATATCGTACAATTCCTGAAAATTACATATCATAGTACAGTAGACGTTTGTCACCTTCAAAGCGAAGACGAAAAGGTTAAACTCGAGTAAAATAAAGTAAAGAAAAAGATTAACAACACAAATCCTGAAAGTCTTGATACAACTTACTATCGCCACTCTCACCTGTAGGAAAAAAAAATAAGGACCGGAATTTCCTTTACGAAAGTCGAAAGAGGTAGCTCTTACTAGAATCGATGCCTACACAGTATATACCGGAATTAATAGAACTCTATATAAAGGAGTCACGACTGAAAAACCTGTCAAAGATATTATTTATCCACAACTTGAAACAGTTTTCCAAAAAGAGGTAGATTATTCTACCAGTAAAAAAAAAAGACAAACCAAACAATGACACCATATAATATAACTCACTAAACGTATACAACTACTTATAAACGTAGGGAACCTATTTAGAGAGAACAAGCACCATAAACTGGGAAAATTACACAACCATCTAAGACAAACGATCATAAAACAACTCCTAAAAACCTAGATACAAGTAGTCACTACAACTGGACTTTAAAAGAAAAGACACACTATAAAAACAGACTAAAACTATAGTCCCACTAACACCGGTGTATCTTAATGGAACCCCCACAAGGAAGGATACGTTAAAAAATTTTTGCCAAACTCTTCTTATCTACAATCGAGAAAAGATTTTCAATCCACCTTAAGTGGACACTTCGAAAACAGTCGTTTCACTACAGAGGAAAAATTATATCACAGATCCAAACAGTATCGAAAAGGAGGTTCTCATTCGTATAAAATTAAATACCGAAGTCAGTGACAGGAGTCACTAAAACCTCGGGGTTTTTTATTTCAGACAGTGACAAAGGTACGGGACAAAAGTTTCGTCTCTGTTTCTAGTATATCAGTCTGTTTCTAGTATATCAGTCTGTTACTAGTATAACAGTCTCGATACCAAAAAGGTCATCGGTGTATGCCTACACTCTCAACCTGGTATTTCTACCAACACCACGACCTCTTTTGAGCTCAGGGAACCTATCGTTTCTCTAGTTTGTTAGTTAGAATTTCCTTTAGTTGGGACTTATAAGTAACCTTCCTGACTACGACTTCGATTTCGAAGTTATGACCCTCGAGGTTATGACCGGGGGACAACCCTTGTTGACTGAGTAACCTTTTCTTGGACTACAACCCTTTCTAACTTCCGTCTTCCTATTTTCTCACTGTCTCCTACTTTATAAACCTACCGTAGTGATTAAGTTACCTGTACTTGAACCCGTTTGAACCTTTATTACTTTCTGTTCCTCCGAACCACACGACGTTAGACACCCCAGTGTTTCTCAACCTGTGTTGACTCGCTAAATTGTTGTTGTTGGACACTTCGGTACATCAATACGTGAAAACACCTTCTAAAAATTTGTGACGAAGTTAAAGTAATGAACACTAACCAGTAAAGTATAAAAGGTAAAGAAGGACCAAGTCAGAACCTTCTAACATATAAATAATCTTAATCAGGTAAAGAAGGTCCAACAGGAAATAACTGTACATCAACGAAAACCATCAAAGAATACTAGGACGACAGTCAAAATTGAAGAAAAAGTGGAGATTAAAATGATTAAACTTTGAAGAGGGAAAGAAAGAACTACTTAGACCGTTTTCCAAATAGTTAAAACAAATTGAAGAGTTTCTTGGTCGAAAATCAAAGTGACTAGAAACGACAAAAAGAAGTACAGTTAAAGTAAAGAGGAGACTAGGAATGTTACAGAAGGTAAGACGTTTAAACCCAAAACAAAGGGGAAGAAGGAGATCATTGAAATCCACATTTCAATCCAATAAAGAAATACTAAACTGAACAAATAAAAGATTAGATAACAAAAAAAATTACGGTTTTTGTAAAAACATAACGTCATATCGACTAATTGTTACAACACTATCAAAGTCTACTTCTCGTTTCTCTGAGTGGAATGTATATGTACATAGGTAAGAGGAGGTTTATACTACAGTATGTATCTTTTGAAATTTCTAAGATAGTCTTTTAATGATCTCGATTAGTCAGTTAAGTCATTACAGTGTCCTGTATTTTAGTTATGTGTCTTTAGTGAACGTAAGAATAAGTGATTGTTACTTTTTAGTCTTTATCTTTAATTCCTGAGTTAGTGTAGATGGTAACATTCTTTTCTTATTTGAAATGGATTATTGTGTTTTCTCGTTATATGTATCTTGATATTTTGTGTCTATTTTGTTTAGTTTCTGTTGCAAGAAGTTACAAGAACTCAACGTTTTACTCATATGATGGTTTACGTTAGATGTCTAAGTTACACTAGGGGTAGTTTAATAGTTACCGTAAAAGGTATCTTGGTCTTGTAATTTTTTTTTTTTGAGTGTTAAGTATACCTATGTGTTTCTGGGGTTTATCGATTTCGTTAGAACTCTTTCTTCATACCACGACCTACCTTAGATGGAAGGACTGAAGTCTGATATGATGTTTCGATGTCAGTAGTTTTGTCATTACATGACCGTGTTTTTCTCTTTATATCCGATTACGTTGTTCTATCTTTCAGGTCTCTATTTGGGTTCGTGTATACCCGTAGAATAGGACTGTTTCTTCCGTTCTTATATCTCACCTCTTTTCCGTCAGAGAAGTTGTTCACCACAACCCTTTTGACTTGGTCATACACATTTTCTTAATTTAATCTTCTAAAGGATTGTGGTACGAGTTTCCCTTTGAATTTTACCTAATTTCTGGATTTACACTCTGGTCTTTGATATTGTAGAATCCTTTTTTGTATCCGTCTTGTGACTGTATTTAGTGTCGTTCTAGGAGACACTGAATGGAGAAGTCAAGTCAAGTCAGAGAGTCAGCACAGACTGAGACGCTGGGGTACTTAGCGTCGTGCGGTCCGGAGGGACAGGTAGTGGTTGAGGGCCTCAAGTGAGTCTGAGTGCAGGTGGCTCAGTCACTACAGTAGGTCGGCAGAGTAGGAGACAGCAGGGGAAGAGGGGGACGGGGGTTTGGGAGGGTCGTAGTCTCAGAAAAGGTTACTCAGTTGGGAAGTGTACTCCACCGGTTTCATGACCTCAAAGTCGAAGTCGTAGTAAGGGAGGTTTCTTCCCTAGAGGAAGTCTTGCCTGACCAACCTAGAGGAACGTCAGGTTCCCTGAGAGTTCTCGGAAGAGGTTGTGGTGTCAAGTTTTCGTAGTTAAGAAGTCGCGAGTCGAAAGAAGTGTCAAGTTAAGAGTGTAGGTATGTACTGGTGACCTTTTTGGTATCGGATCGGATCTGATCTGTCTCGAAACAACCGTTTCATTACAGAGACGAAAACTTATACGATAGATCCAACCAGTATTGAAAAGAAGGTTCCTCATTCGCAGAAAATTAAAGTACCGACGTCATTGGTAGACGTTACTAAAACCTCGGGGGTTTTTATTTCAGACTGTGACAAAGGTGACAAAAGGGTAGAAAAAGGGTACTTCACTACCCTGGTCTACTGTACTAGAAGCAAAAGACTTACAACTCGAAATTCGGTCGAAAAAGGGAGAGGTGAAAGTGAAAGTAGTTCTCCGAAAAATCAAGGAGAAGTGAAAGACGGTATTCCCACCACAATGGACGTATAGACTCCAATAACTATAAAGAGGGTCGTTAGAACTAAGGTCGAACACTAAGAGGGTCGGGTCGTAAAGAGTACTACATGAGACGTATCTTCAATTTATTCGTCTCACTGTTATATGTCGGAACTGCATGAGGAAAAGAATAAACCTTGGTCAGACAACAAGGTACAGGTTGAATGGAGAATCTTATTACCTTTATTTTAGTTTATATTTGTTTACCCTGGATCAATTTGAATTTGTGAAAACGTGTCGAAATTCCTTTGATATCTGTTGAACTTTTCCGTTGAGAGTCTTACCCTTTTATATTCTCGTTTACTTTGTTGACTGTTACCCAAGTAGAGGTATTATATGTTCGTCAAGGACGTCGAGTAACACTCTTTTTGTTTGTTGTGTTAGTTTTTAATCCTCTTTCTTCTGGTTTTATCTGTAAAAAAAGTTCCTTCTGAATGTCTGCCGATTATTTGTGTTCTTTTTTACGAGTTCTTTCGAGTAATAATCTCTTTACGTTTAGTTTTGAAGTTACTTGCTAGTGGTGACTAATCTTAGTCAAGTCAAGTCAAAGAGTCAGCACAGGCTAAGAAACATTGGGGTATCTGACGTCGTGCGGTCAAAAGGGACAGGTAGTGGTTGAGGGTCTCGAACCAGTTTGAGTATAGGTAGCTCAACCACTGCGGGTAGACTAGACTTACCGGTGGTAGATATTTTATATGTTTACTATTTGAGACCTCTCCCACATCTCTTTTTCCTTGGGAGAACGTGACAACTACCTTACATTTGACTATGTCTGTTGTACTTTGTGTCATATCTCTAAGGAGATTTTTAATCTTTATTTTGATAGTATACTGGATTGTTAGGGTGATGGTCCGTATATGAGACTCTTTTGGTATTAACTTTTTCTGTGTACACTGGGTTACAAAGTAACTACGTAATAAATATTATTGATCCTGTACCTTCGTTGGATCTACAGGAAGTTGTCTACTTACCTATTTTTTAATACCATGTACATAAGTCGCCTTAAATGAGTCGGTGTTTTTTCCTTGCGTAAACCCAGTCAAGATTACTCCACCTACTTGGATCTCCGATCTCAGTCTTTTTCTTTTTGTTTACAACATATAATTATGTATATACACATTAGACCCCGAAAGGGTCACAACGACCACCATTTTTCGACGGACGGTTACTTCCTCTGTATTCTCTACGTCCAAGGTAGGGACCCACCTCTTCTAGTAGACCTCCTCCCGTATCGTTGGGTGAGATCATAAGAACGGACCTCTTAGGGTACCTGTCTCTTCAGACCGTCCGATGTCACGTAACGTAACGTTTCTCAGATTGTGTTGACTTTACTGTCGAACGTGTGTACGTGTATACCTTAGATCTTTCTACTATGACTACTTGAATAAAATCCCGTCGTTACTTGTGAATCTGTATGTCTTGTCGGAACACCTGTGTCACCCCTCTTTTCTTACCCTGTTTATATATATATAAACAGTCAGTCAGTCAAGTCAGCGAGTCAGTACAGGTTGAGAAACGCTGGGGTACTTAACGTCGTACGGTCCGGAGGGACAGGTAGTGGTTGAGGGCTTCAAGTGAGTTTGAGTGCAGGTAGCTCAGTCACTACGGTAGGTCGGTAGAGTAGGAGACAGCAGGGGAAGAGGAGGACGGGGGTTAGGGAGGGTCGTAGTCTCAGAAAAGGTTACGCAGTTGAGAAGCGTACTCCACCGGTTTCATGACCTAAAATTCGAAGTCGTAGTAAGGAAGGTTTCTTTAGGGTCCCGACTAGAGAAAGTCTTACCTGACCAACCTAGAGGAACGTCAGGTACCCTGAGAGCTCACAAAAGAGGTTGTGGTGTCGAGTTTTCGTAGTTAAGAATCCGGAGTCGGAAGAAGTGTCAGGTTGAGAGTGTAGACATGTACTGGTGACCTTTTTGGTATCTGAACTGATCTACCTAGAAACAACCGTTTCATTACAGAGACGAAAAGTATATTACCATTTCTATGGTAGTTTTGACATTTTAAATTATTTAATTAAGGTATTTCAAAGTCCTATGTTTTAATTATATGTCTTTAAACCAAAAAAAGAGACGTAATTGTTACTTGATAGTCTTTCTCTATAATTCTTATGTTAGGGTAAACATTAACGTTACTCTATAGTGAAATGTGGACAGTCTTATTAACAGTTTTTCTCTTACTTGTCGTTCCCAACCGATCCTGCACCTCTCTACTCTTGTGAGCCAGTGGTAACCACCCTTACATTTAACTACGTCAGTGATACATCTTTTTATACCTCCAAGGAGTTTTTCAATTTTTATTTAAATAGGTTTTAGGTCGTTAAGCTGAAGACCCATAAAAAGGTTTATTTTGTTTTTGTGATTAAACTTTTCCATAACGTTGAGATACAAGAAAAATTGTATGGAGTGTTATCCATTCTATACCCTCGTTGGATTCTCACGAGTGACTATTATTTACCGATTGTTACGTCGTATACACATACACATATGTACATACATACATATACATATATATAACTCACCCCAAAGGGACCATCGAGTCACTATTTCTTAGGTGACAGTTACATCTACACCCGAGCTAGAACCTTAACCCTTGTATGGAACCTCTTCCTTTACCGTTGGGTGAGATCATAATAACCGACCCTTTAACGTACCTGTCTCCTCGGACCACCCGATGTCAGCTACCCTAATGTTTTCTCAACCTGTGCTGAATCAATGATTTATCGTCGTTGATCATATATTACTCTCCAATGTAGTGGCATTCTTTCTTACTTTGGAACCGTAAAAAATGTTGTATCTACCCGTATCTCCCATGATACTATTCGCTTTACAGTCTGTCTCTTTCTGTTTACAATATACTAAACCGAAAATACACCTTTAAAATTTTATTTTGTTTACTCGTTTGTATTTTTGTTTTTGTCTCAGTGTCTTGTCTCTTGTTTGTTCACAAAAGGTTTTCTCTTGTTCTACCCACCTACTCACTTTATCCACTCCATGTTCGAAGGTCAATGTTTTATTTTTTCAGTACCCATATTCCACACATTATACCCCTTATATCAGTTCTTTTTTACATTATAGAAAGATACTCTTATCTCCCATTCTCTGAATATGACCACTATTAAAACGTTACGTATCTTTATCGTTTAGACACTTCAAACGAGCCGCAACTTTACAAGAAAACTCCTTAAACACTCCCTCTTTCACCAGACACGACCCTTTTGACCAGTTGGTGAACATTTTCTTACTTTGATCTAGTGAAAGATTGTGGCATGTGTTTTTATTTGAGTTTTACCTAATTTCTAGATNTATATCAGTTCTTTTTTACATTATAGAAAGATACTCTTATCTCCCATTCTCTGAATATGACCACTATTAAAACGTTACGTATCTTTATAGTTTAGAAGTACAATATGTGGTCATTGATTGCGACACATACTTTTAATATGAAGTTTTTTGTTTCTTTAAGGAGTATCTTTTTCTCTAATCTAAACACCAATGGTCTCCGTCCACATTACCTCCTTCCACTTAACCTAGTTCCACCAGTTTTCCATTTTAAAAGATCAATATTCTTTATTGATAATTTCTATATTAAATTTGTACTATTTATATAATTGAAGATACATAATAAATACTTCAATAATTCTCTCATTTAGGATTCTCAGGAGTAGTACTCTTTCTTTTAATTATCAAAAAAAAAGAAAAAAGAGAGTGATAAAAAAGAGTAGTAGATATACTCTACCACTTACCAGTGATTTAAATAACCTCATTAATAAAGTAGTACATACATTCAGTTTAGTATCATATGTGGAATTTGAATAATGTCACAACATTCAATCAAAACAACAACAAAAAGTCAGTGATTCAATACAGACTGAGAAATCTTGAGGTACCTGACATCGTGTCGTCCGAGGAGACAAGTGACAGAGGACCTCAAACGAGTTTAAGTACAGGTAACTCAGTCATGTAATCAATATAAAGTTATTTTGACCTTCTTAAAAATTTGATGGAGATTTAATTTATAGAGATTAAATTTATGGAGATTAATTTATAGTAAACTTTACGAACTATTTCATTCTTTTAAGGTAAAAAAATTTTTTTTCAAATTACTAATATTTCTTGAACCTTCCCACGGTCCGTGTATTCTTCATGAGTTATATACAATCGGTAAAATCAGTTGTAGTAGTAGTATAATAAGAAAATATAAGACAAAGAGACTGGAGGACAATTTATTTCAGTGAGGTAACAGGAACGGACCTCTTAAGGTCCCTGCCCCCTCGGACCACCCGACGGCAGATACCCCAGCGTGTCTCAGTCTGTGCTGACTTCACTGAATCGTCGTCGTCCTCTGGTAAATAAGACTGAAGTTCAGTGTACTTCCTTGAAGTAGATATTGTTGGGAAGGTCAAAGAAAGAACACGAAGAGTTACTTCTCCCTCATCGAATAGTCTGACGACTCGAAGTCTTTCCCTGCGAGTAAAAAAAATCAGACGAAAGTACGTCTTTGCACAAAAGACTAATTGAGAGGAAAGGTTTCGGTTCCTGTTCATTTTTACAGATAATCCACTTTAAGATCGTTATGAAAAAGTGGAGTCTTTACAAGAGATTAGTTAAAAACAGTCATTAACCCCATTACAAAGGTAACAATTGACAGACGAAAAACACAGATCGAGTACAAACAAAAAAAAACAAACAAACAAACAAAAAAAAAGGTTTGTCGTTTCCTTTTCCTTACATTGGATAAGCGACCGATTTCAGGGTCGTAATTGGACGTGGGTTTAAGATCAGGAACAGGACGTAAGAGTTAGGTGAGGAAAATTAAGGTAGAGAGTCGATTACTGTGTTGACGTCTGTGTAAAGACCCTATCGAGACGGGTTGGTGACAGGTTTTACATCAAGTATAGATATGGGACCGGTACTAGAAAGAATAACAACGACAACAAGTCAGAGAGTCACACAGGATGATAAACACTGGGGTATCTGACGTCCCGTGGTTTGGAGGGAGGGGGAGTAGTAGAGGGTTTCAAACGGGTTTAAGTACAGGTAACGTGACCACTACGGTAAGTCGGTAGAGTAGGAGACTGTGGGAGAAGACGAAGACAATGAGTCAGAAAGGGCCGTAGTCCCTGAAAAGGTTACTCGACCGATAAACGTAGTCTACTGGTTTGATGATCTCAAAATCGAAGTTGTAGTCAGAAAGGTTACTCATAAGTCCCAACTAAAGGAAATTAAAACTGCCCAAACTAGAGGAGCTACAGGTCTCCTGAGAGTCCTCAGAAGAGATCGTGGTGTCAAGTTTCCGTAGTTAAGAAACCGCAAGACGGAAGAGATGTCAAGTGAGAGTGTTGGCATGTATTGGTGACCCTTCTGGTATTTGAACTGACATACCTGGAACAGTCGTTTCACTACACAGACGAAAAGTTGTGTAACAGGTCCAAACAGTATCGAAAGGACGGTTCTTCGTTAGTATAAGACTAAAATGTTAGTTGTAGAAGTCTCTAGAATCTCGAGTTCTTTACTTTCACACAGTGACGAAGATGAAAAAGGGGAAGATAAACGGTATTTCATTACCCTAGTCTACGGTATTAGAATCAAATTATAAATATTAATTCAACCGAAAAGGTAGGAGGAGAAAATTGGAGTGGTTCTCCAAGAAAGAAGAAACGAAAGACGGTAATCTTACTATACTAGGTGTATAGACTCAAACAACTATAAGAGGACGGATAGAATTAAGGTCGAACATTGAGTAGACCGGGTCGTAAAGAGTACTACACAAGTCATATATTTAATTTATTTATCTCACTGTTGTCTGTCGGGACAGTATGAGGAAAGAGTTAGGACTTGGTTAGTCAACAAGGTATGTCCCAAGACGATGAAGAACTCGGCTTATGTCCAAAGAGCCCTGTGTTTATTCTACCGGACCATAAGGGTAGGGAATTCTTGAAAGGTGTCAAACAATACTAGGGGTGTCAGTTTCCGACATCGTATTAGTTACTTTGTCTCCATCGACAAAAAAGACCTTAAGGAAAAGTAAGAGATGCTGGGTCACTTACAACGGTTAAACTAGAGACCAAGGAGATGGAGAAGATTTGGGTCGAACTTACAAACCTTCAAGAACCAAACACATTAAGACTTCGGATCGTACGTTCTATAATTTGTACTGGAATGATCACGTCCTCTACTCACGTTAACAGACTGACAAACTTGTAAGAAATCATGACGGGAAGAGTCCTTAACCCTACTCCTAACTGGAAAAGGTCAGGACACCGTAACGACCCAGAAGTCTTAAAAACTGTATAACTCACGTTGTGAAACTATCGTAGTAGAAAATCCCAAAACTTATCGAGATGATCTTAAGGTAGTATAAGTGATCGAAATAACTGTCGTCGGGAAGGATTCTGGGTGGACTGAAGTGTGAGGTCTTACCGACCGAGACCCACTGACTAGTGTGGTAGCTCCAATAGATCAAGTAATTCTAGAAAAAACATGTCAAGAAGACAAAGAAGAAAGGTAGAGAAGAACTAGAGAAGACGAGGATGATCCAGAGATGGTAAAGACAGGGAATCAGACAGGAAGAAACCTACTTTACAAGGGAACTATAAAAGTCAAAAGGACTTTTCTAGAGATCAGAAAAGGGAAGACAACAAAAGGAGACAAAAATTCGTAACAAGTAACCTCTTCCGGAAGAACATAGAGGAAGAATAAGAAACCTTGAGACGTAAATCAACCCACATGGAAAGGGAAAGAGGGAACGAAAAACAAAGAGAAGAAAGAAGTCGATAAACATTTCGGAGGAATCTATTGGTGAAACGGAAGAACAAAAAGAAAAAGAAACCCTACCAAAATAAACCACGGAAGACATGTTATAATGTCTGGAGACAGATGACAAAGGATACGGATTAGAGAACTTAAATAAGTAGTGGAGGTGGTTTAAGTGGTATTAAGTATTCCCTAAATGTAAAATGGACCGACCGGATCATCAAAATGGACGAAAGAAATCCAATTCGGACTTAAAACGATATTCTTCGACTACCAGACTCTGTCAGTCAAGATCCAGAACAAAAACGACTGAGGTAAAAATCGATGTTTCTTATATTAGTTAAACTAAAACTATAACTAGTAAACCACTACAGGTGCACATTTCAGTAGAGAACACAACAATTTTCCCCCCATAAAAGATACTGGTGACGTAAGAGAACCGTCTTAAGTCAATCGGAAAAGGGACGAAACAAAACATGAGGTTCCGGTTTGAACGGACAATAAGGTTCATAGAGAACTGAAGGATGAAACGTAAAGTTAAGGGTCACTACTTATCTTGTGGAGAAAACCACAATCAAGATCCACCAGAAGATCCAGAAGTATCTTGACTAGTCGAAGAAGTCGTAACCACCATCCCCGTATCTAAACTTAAGGATACTACAACTTGTCGAACGGAACCTTTACTTGCCTCTAGTAAGAAAGTAAAAACTGTTCACGACGTAAACCCTACGTAGGTTCACGACGTAAAACCTAAGAAAACAACTAATACTCCTGATGAGGTAAAGAAGATTCCCTAAGAACGGGTGTCATTGTCTATATTGCCAATAGACTTAATTTAAGTGGGTACGGGTAGGTAAAATCAAGTAACTAAGGATTTTACAGTTTCAAATCAGAATGGTAGAGGACGAACTTGTGTAGATTAAGTGGAACTAAGTACGTGGATTATAAGGTACAAGGATACGTTATGACAAAAACGTCGTAGTCTAAAATGAAAATAGTGATCTGTGTAGGTGTTAACTGGTAGTTAAGATGAAACCGGGTCGACGAAGTAAGAAAGACCTCGATAATCGTCAACAGGAAGTGAGAAAGGGTCATCGTACAGCATGTGGATGGTTGTACCATCCTCCTCCCCCGAGTAGAAAGTCCCAGTATAGAAACACAGAAAAATATATGTTTCTGAAAAATAAGTACTTCAAGAGTGTTGTTCATCTGACCCCACCAAACGGTAAGGCAAGAGGAGGAGGAATAAGGTCGAAATTACAGAAACAATCAGTGAACAGAGGGTTCACTTTTAGAGCTCAAAATTGACTGGGGAGAGAAAACGAGTGGAATGTACAAGTTAAGATAGACGGACTATCTAGAGGACAAAAAGAACAGGAGTAAAGGGTGGGACTGTGGGAATTAAACCTGAAAGGAGTACAGAGTATATATTGTTATGGGACATGAAACGGACGGTGGTTAGAAAGGGGGAGGAGAGGTAAAAGATTGACGACGATCCCACTAGAAAGATTTTGTTGTTGTTTTCTTTAGTCACATTGTTAGAAGGACTTATTCCAAACTTGAGAGGTTCCATTTTCGAACGTAATAAACAGAGGATAGATTGAGAGGTCGGACTAAGGAGTACTAATTAGAGAACACAACTATACGGGATATTGAACCAGTATAACATGGGAAAATTTTTATGACTCTAAATAAGTGTACTGAATTAAACATCCGAATTCGTGTTTTTATTTCATACGTCAGTTCTATTTTAAATTAAAATGGTAGTGGTTTTTAAGATAGGATGGTTTATACTCATTTTTAGGTACTCATGAAGTTTATATGTAAGTTTGACATTATAAAATTTCTATTGTTACCAATTTAGTTTACTCGTACAACTTACTATGAAAGGAAATACAGTGCAGTTACAATTGCAGCCACAAAAGTCACTTCTTTTTAGGTTGTTTCTTGGAGAGTACAGAGTACAGTATGATAAGAGTTGTATCTTGAGCAACCCGAGTTTTAAGTCAGAGAGTTCGGAAATCCGTAATGTACGACGAGGGAAAGGGGGTTTAGAAGAAGTGGTGTACAAAGAATTGGGATACTGAAGTTCAACCTATATTAAAAGAAGTTTCTCAGAAACGATTGGAGAACGTATGGGTGACATTAAGAGAGTAGGGGTGAGGACTTGGAAGCCACGTGTGGTGACACCGACGGACAAAACGGACGTACAGGAAGGTTAGAATAAATTCCGTCCGTGGGACAGATAACTGATCACTTAGTGTTGTTGTATAGTTAGTAGCACAACGTGTGTCATTCACAAGTTGCTAACGAACAATTTCTTTAATTGTCCGTTTTACGTTCATATTTCATTATATGGTGAGAAATACCATTTATGTTTTCTATCTTTTCACCTATCTCATCTTTCCGTGTCTTATCATTTACCATGATATAACTGAAATGTTATATGAAACTTCTTAGTTTAATACACTATGTCTAGTCGAGAGAGTCATCAAATAAGGGGACATAAGAAGTTTGTTATTTATAGTTACTGTTAAAAAGTTGACGTAAGACTATGTCGTTTTTTTTAAGACTTTTTGATGTAATTAAATATTGTCAGTTATTAACACAAAACTGTCACATAAATGCTAGTAAATAACGGAAATCATGGGGATTATTCCTTCTTGTCTTAGGAGACGGAGTCGTGCGTATCGACAGTGACGGAAATAATGGACACTCGTCATGTACGAACGGTTACGATCAACATATACTTAACCCCAAACGTAAAGTACTTGAATCTGTTATCGTTAACTATAAAAAAGGACACGAGAATTTTAGAGTGATAATATTTATGAGTATTTATTACAGTGAGACATAACCGTGTACTTGGACACTTTGTACAGTAGAACTTCGATTAGTATCTAGTACGACGACAGTAACTAAGGTCTGAAATTAAGGATTGCCGAACTATTTCGGTACCGACACTCAGGATGACCCAATCATACGTGATCCTGTTACAGAGACTAAAATAGGTGTGTTTTTTTAGTCGAAACTCAGTAAGTTGAAAAATTTGTTTCGTAGTACTCGTAAAAGGTGGTTTTGAACAAAAATTAATCCCGGAAAAATGTTGTACCTACGGTCTGAGAAGATCTTTTTCGTCATCAGTTGGTCGATTATTGTGAGGACCCATTTAGTGACTGACCCAAACGAAGAACGACGTTCTTTTGATTTCGGTCTGTAAATACCCAAGAACCCGAAGGGAATACCGAGTCGATCATTTCTTAGTCGAACGTTTAGCCCTCTGGAC
Source organism: Capra ibex (assembly GCA_006410555.1). NCBI lineage: Eukaryota > Metazoa > Chordata > Mammalia > Artiodactyla > Bovidae > Capra > Capra ibex. Next base: position 658,745 of record SJYO01015557.1, on the reverse strand, counting down.
CTAAGTTAGGGACCCAACCCTTCTAAAGGACGCTTCCCTTTTCGATGGATGAGGTCATAAGACCGGATCTCTTAAGATACCTGACATATCAGGTTCCGCCACGTCTCAGCCCGTGCTGACTCGTCGAAAGTGAAAGTGAAAATACCTAAGAATCTGTACTTTAGGACGTCCGTGTAGTATCTACTGTATGGTTCCTGTTGACTGTAACAAAATTTCGGATACAAAATTTTATTCGACATCCTTAATCCCCTTTTGTCTATATAGTCCAGCCAAATGGACTACTGTCACATTAACGTAACACGGCCAAAACTGTCTAGTCAGTACGTGATGGTCTTTACGTCGGGTAACTCCAAACACGGTCGTAAGTGTGGGTCGAGTATATAAAATTCTCATGATTTGTATTAGTTGAGTCTCTTGTTTTCAGGAGTCAAGTCAGTGAGTCAGTACAGGCTGAGAAACGCTAGGGTACTTAGTGTCGTGTGGTCCGGAGGGACAGGTAGTGGTTGAGGACTTCAAACGAGTTTGAGTACAGGTAGCACAACCACTACGGTAGGTCGGTAGAGTAGGAGACAACAGGGGAAGAGGAGGACGTGGGTTAGGGAGGGTCGTAGTCTCAGAAAAGGTCATTCAGTTGACAAGAGTACTCCACCGGATTCATGACCTCAAAGTCGAAATCGTAGTAAGGAAGGTTTCTTGTGGGTCCTGACTAGAGGAAATCTTACCTGACCAACCTAGAGGAACGTCAGACTCCCTCAGAGTTCTCAGAAGAGGTTGTGGTGTCAAGTTCTCGTAGTTAAGAAACCACGATTCGAAAGAAGTGTCAGGTTGAGAGTGTAGGTGTGTTCTGGTGACCTTTTTGGTATCGGAACTGATCTATCTGGAAACAACTGTTTCGTTACAGAGACGAAAACTTATACGATAGATCCAACCAGTATTGAAAGGAAGGTTCCTCATTCACAGAAAATTAAAATACCGACGTTAGTGGTAGACGTCACTAAAACCTCGGGTTTTGTTTATTTCAGACTGTGACAAAGGTGACAAAGGGGTAGATAAAGGGTACTTCACTACCCTGGTCTAAACGTACTTTACAAGGGAACCATAGGTATTAAAAGAACTTCTCTAGAGATCAGAAAGGGTAAGATAACAAAGGGAGATAAAGAAACGTAACTAGCGACTCCTTCCGAAAGAATAGAAAAGAACGATAAGAAATCTTGAGACGTAAGTCTACGAATATAGAAAGGAAAAGAGGAAACGAAAAACGAAGAGAAGAAAAGTATCGATAAACATTCCGGAAGGGTCTGTCGGTAAAACGAAAAAACGTAAAGAAAAGGTACCCCTTCTAGAACTAGGGACAGAGGACATGTTATAGTGGTTGGAGTAAGGAATCAAGTAGTCCGTGAGATAGTTTAGATCAGGGAATTTAGATAAGGAGTGAAGGTGACATATTAGTATTCCCTAAACTAAATCCAGTATGGACTTACCAGATCACCAAAAGGGATGAAAGAAGTTAAATTCAGACTTAAACCGTTATTCCTCAAGTACTAGACTCGGTGTCAGTCGAGGGTCAGAACAAAAACGAATGACATATCTAGAAGAGGTAGAAACCGACGTTTCTTATATTAGTTAGACTATAACCACAACTGATATATCACTACAAGTACACATCTTAGAAGAGAACGCAACAACCTTCTCCCACAAACGATACTGGTCACGTAAGAGAACCGTTTTGATATAATCGGAAACGGGACGAAGTAAGGTATAAGGTTCCGGTTTAAACGGACAATGAGGTCCACAAAGAACTGAAGGATGAAAACGTAAGGTCAGGGGATATTACTTTTCCTTCCTCTTTAACAGGAGTTTGTCCTATGTAACAAAATATAGTAGGAATCTTGTATCAAATTTGATTCAACAAACAACACATTAGTAGTCAACTGATTTTTTTTTTTTTTTTCAAAATACACTGATTTTGATTCCTTACATTTCCCCTTCTTTTTCTGTAAACAAGAAGGGAGGAGGAACTCTTAAGGTCTGGGGATAGAGGAGAAGTCCTTGGGGTCTGGGGAGAGAGGAGGAGTCCTAGGGGTCTGGGGAAAGAGGAGAGTCCCTGGGGTCTGAAGAATAGTTGGACGGATCTTTAACTGAAACAGTAGGAGATGTATCTTTTGGAATTTTTGAGGTACTCTTTTAATGATCTCGAATAGTTACTTATATTATTTAAACGTCCTACATTTTAATTATGTGTCTATATTGAACGTAAGGATGGGTGATTGTTACTCTTTTGTCTTTCTCCTTTGATAGGATAAGTCGTAATTTTACTTTTCTTATTTTGTGAATCCTTATTTATATGGGAACCTTTGTTTTCTGGGAATATGTCTTTTGATATTTTGTGACTACTTTAGTTTAACTGTGTTTATCTACCTCTTTATATGGTACAAGAAACTAACATTCTTAGTTATATTACTTTTACTCAGATGATGGGTTTCGTTGGATATCTAAACTACGTTAGGGATAGTTCAATGGTTACCATAAAAAGTGTCTTGATCTTGTTTATTAAAGTGTTAAACATACCTTTATGTTTTTTGGAGTTTGTCGGTCTACTAGAACTCTTTCTTCTTACCTTGACCTTCTTAGTTGGACGGACTGAAGTCTGATATGATGTTTCGATGTCAGTAGTTCTGTCATACCATGTCCGTGTTTCTGTCCTTATATCTGGTTTCCTTGTTTTATCTTTCGGGTCTCTATTTAGGCGTGTAGATACCTATGGAGTAGAAACTGTTTCCTCCGTCTTTATAAGTTACCTCTTATCTGTTAGAGAAATTGTTCACCACGACCCATTTGACCAGTTGGTGGACATTTTCTTACTTTGATCTTGTGAAAGATTGTGGTATGTGTTTTTATTTAAGTTTTACCTAATTTCTAGATCTACATTCTGATCTTTAACATTTTGAAAATATCCTTTTGTATCCGTCTTGTGAAAGACTGTATTTAATGTCGTGTTAGGAGATACTAAGTGGAGGGTCTCATTTCCTTTATTTTTCTTTTTATTTGTTTAACATGAATTAATTTGAATTTCGAAAACGTGTTACTTCGTTTGATATTCGTTCTACTTTTCCATCGGAAACTTTACTCTCTTTTATTATCACTTACTTCGTTGACTGTTTCTTAGTGGTTTTATATGTTCGTTGTGTACGTCGAGTTGTGGTCTTTTTATTTACTGAGTTAGTTCTTTAACTGGTTTCTTGAACCACTAGTAAAATGTTATGTATGTTCCCACCTCAGCAACACAGTAGATGGGTCTAGATTATATCACGATCTTCAGTGAATACGGAATTATTATTACACTTAGTCACTTAAACGTAGTCTAGTCAAGTCAAGTCAGTGAGTCAGTGCAGGCTGAGGAACGTTGGGGTACCTGACGTCCTGTGGTCCGAAGGGACAAGTAGTGTTTGAGGGTCTCGAACGAGTTTGAGTACAGGTAACTAAGTCCCTACGGTAGGTTGGTAGAGTAAGAGACAATAGGGGAAGAGGAGGACGGAAGTTAGAAAGGGTCGTACTCCCAGAAAAGGTCACTCAGTCAAGAAGTGTAGTCCATTGTTTTCATAACCTCGAAGTCGAAATCGTAGTCAAAAAGTTTAATTATAAGTCCTGACTAAACGATTCTAACTGATCAAACTAGAGGAACGTCAGGTTCCCTGAGAGTTCTACAGACGTTAGGTTTTCAGACGTTCGTTATTTACGACCTCTCCCACACCTCTTTTCCCTTGGGAGGATGTGACAACCACCCTTACGTTTGATCATGTCGGTGATACCTCTTGTCACACCTCTAAGGAATTTTTTAACGTTTATCTTGTCGGAATACTGGGTCGTTAGGGTGACGACCCGTATGTGTGTGGCTCCTTTGGTCTTAACTTTCTCTGTGTACATGGGGTTACAAGTAGCGTCGTGACAAATATTATCGGTCCTGTACCTTTGTTGGATCTACAGGTAGTCGTCTACTTACCTATTCTTTCGACCCCATACATATGTGTTACCTCATAATGAGTCGGTAATTTTTCTTATGTAAACTTAGTCAAGATTACTCTACCTACTTTGACCTCGGCTAATATGTCTCACTTCATTCGGTCTTTCTCTTTGTGGTCATGTCATATGATTGTGTATATATACCTTAAATCTTTCTACCGTTACTACTGGGACATACCTTCTGTCGTTTTTTCTGTGTCTACACATCTCGCCTGAAAACCTGAGTCTCCCTCTCCCTCTCCCACCCTACTAAATCCTCTTACCGTAACATTGTACATATGATAGTACATTCTTTGCTTAGCGGTCAGATACAGGCTACGTCCTATATCCTACGAACCCCGACCACGTACCCCTACTGGGTCTCTCTACAATACCCCTCCCTCCATCCTCCTCCCAAGTACAAACCCTTGCGTACATGTGGGCGCCACCTAAGTACAGTTACATACCGTTTTGGTTATGTCATAACATTTCTTTTTATTTCATTTTTAATTTTAATTTTTTTTTTCTTAGAAGAGGTTGTGGTGTCAAGTTTTCGTAGTCAAGAAGTCACGAGTCGAAAGAAATATCAGGTTGAGAGTGTAGGTATGTACTGGTGACCTTTTTGGTATCGAAAGTGATCTACCTGTGAACAACCGTTTCATTACAGTGACGAAAAATTATACGACAGATCCAACCAGTATCGAAAAGAGACTCCTCTTTCGTAGAAAATTAAAGTACCGACTTCAGTGGTAGACGTCACTAAAACCTCGGGGGGTTTTGTTTCAGAAAGTTACAAAGGTAACAAAGGGTAGATAAACGGTACTTCACTACCCTAGTCTATGATACTAGAATCAAAAGACTTACAATTCCAAAACTCGGTTTAAAAAGTGAGGGGAGAAAGTGAAAGTAGTTCTTCGAACGATCAAAAAGAAGTGACAGACGGTATTTCCACCACAGTAGACGCATAGACTCATAGGTGTTACGGGTCAACACCTACACTGACCACTACCTTCATTTCAGGTTACGACATTTCTTGTTATGACGTAACCTTGGACCTTACAATGTAGGTAATTAGTTCCATTTAAAATAGTTTATAACTGTGTCTAATACACTTAACATAAAACTGTGATTGAAATAACAAGTTTAACATAAAACGAATTCGAGTAATTCTTTAATTGAACAGAAGAACCTCAAATGTAACTGTATATACTCCGTTTTACATGGTCGAGAATTCACTTAATAGAGGACTTACATTAAAAGTTTACATATTCATTGACATTCAGTGTGAATGAAAAATATTAATGTTTCATACACATTCAGTGTGAATGAAGTCGGAAAGAAACAGAAAAATGACGGGATCGAATCCACAAATCAAGGAGAGTGAACCTGAAGTCGTACTATCCTACAGGAATAAAAATCTTAAGTGCACAACCTTAAATCTTTCTACCGTTACCACTGGGACATACGTTCTGTCGTTTTCTCTGTGTCTACACATCTCACCTGAAAGTCTGAGTCTCCCTCTCCCACCCTACTAAACCCTCTTGCCGAAACTTTGTACACATTCTACGGACTTTGTATGGAAGTTTATCTAGTCCTCCTTTTTGATGTCTTTCATTTATATCATTTTACAATTCTTAACTTGGATCTCCAAAAGTTACACGAATAGAAAGTCTAAAAGACACAAACTTTTAAAATATCGTTTTATTCCTTTTTATTGAGGAATTACCTAAGTCGAATGAGTAGGAGATTCAAAAACGTTTCGTTGATATTAACAGAAGAAATTTTGATTACTATTACAGTGAGAGAACGAATCTTTTGAAGTCCTTGAGGTTTTAGTGGAACATCTTAACCTCTGTGACAAATAATTATTGTGACTACTATATGTACCCGGGACACCAGTCTGGTGAATCCAAGTTCAGGATCTCAATGATGAACAATAGAACACTTTACCTGTGTAAATAATTGGAGAGACACGGAATTTAAGGTGTATACACTTTTCTTTTCACTTCAGTGAGTCAGTACAGACTAAGAAACGCTGGAGTACCTCACATCGAATGGTCCGAGGAGGTAGGAACCTTAAAAAGTTCGTTCTTATGACCTCACCCAACGGTAAAGGAAGAGGTTAAATACTTTTCTTCTATTTATTATTGTCATGGATGGTGTGTTTCACAGTATTCTTAATTTACCCGTTTACGTACATCGAGCGTTTTCTGACACAGGGGTCGTGTATCAATACATAGTGACCATCAAAATACATCCAAATTCAACGAAGGAAAGTATTATAATAAAAAATTAATAATAATAAAATGAAATGTCATAACATAACCAAAACAGTGTGTAGTTGTACTTAGGTGGTGCCCACATATATACAAGGGTTAGGACTTGGGGGGTGGGTGAAGGGTTCGGAAATCTTTTACGGTCTAATTTAATTCATTTCACTCTTAGAACTGACATACTTAAGATTAATGTTAATTTATAAAATCACAGTTACTACTTAGAAGTCTATACACTTAGAGTGTAAGTCACGTAGAGGAACCTGTTCATGTAACGTCTACACTGAATCCCTTGACGACTTTATCCTTTATTTTAGAGTCAAGGAAGTGAACTAAAACTTCCCGAAGGTCCTGTTTCGACGTGGGTGGGCAGTCGGAGAGTCAGAAGACGAAAGTGAATGAAACAAGAAGTCGGTTTGAAGTTAGGGACGGTGTAGGGTACACGGTAAGTAAAGAGGTTCTCACGAAAGGACAGACGGACACCTTTAAAAAGAGGGTAGAGGTGGGTAGTTTTGGGCGAGTTCAGCTCAACGGAAATGTTTCTGGTGGGTTTTAATTAAAAGATAGGAATGAGGTTGACGTATAAAACAAACAACAACAAATCAATTCTTCGATAAAAGTTGGGAAGACGTTGGGGTCCCTGACATCGGAAGGTCCGAGGAGACAAGTACCCTAAAGGGTCTGTTCTTATAATCTTAACCAACGGTAAAGGAAGAGGCCCCTAGAGGGATTGGGTCCCTATCTTGGGTGTAGAGAATGTAACCGTCCACTTATGAGATGGTGACTCGGTGGTCTCTTTGGACTCATAAAGCAAGTTTTAAGATATTTTAAGATACTTTTATTTACTGTAAAATAGTATATAATACCCAAAAATGAAAATAAAAATACTTTTTAATATAACCTCAATAGACATTGACATATTCTTCGTGTAAGTTCTATATCTCCTTTTGTAAACAAGTGTGAGTAAAATTAGAGAAGGAAGTTTATTAAAAAATTAAGAAAAACTGTGTGTGACCATCATCATATAAGACTTGACTTGTACAGACGTAGGTATGTTTCGATATGTAACTATCTCCCAGTTTATCTTAGACCAGTAAAAGATGTAGAGAGTATTATGGATTGTCTCAAGTTAGTCAAGTTAAGTCAACGAGTCAACACAGACTGAGGAACACTGGGGTACCCGACATCGGTCGGTCCGAAGGGATAAGTAGTAGTTGAGGACCTCGAACGAGTTTGAGTACAGGTAACTCAGCCACTACGGTAGGTTGGTAGAGTAAGAGACAGTAGGGGAAGATGACGACAGAAGATATAAGGGGTCGTAGTTCCAGAAAAGTTATTTATGAGACATACGATGTATTTATACATCTTGTAATAACTGATAGTTTTAGACACGAGTGTGTGAAACTGAGTCTTATTTTCTTTCTTCTCTTTCTTATTGAAAATTTTATTACCGATAAAACCTCTCCACCCGTTTTACCGTTTCATTCTTCTGGGACTGGAGTGTAGAAGGAAAACAGTGTGATTTTTTTTAATGTTGATAAACGTCTCGTTAATGGTTAGTCTTACCGGACTTTTGATTATCATCTTTTCTAAGAGACGTTGTTTTATATACTGCTTTCTTGATGTGACTCTATTCAACCTCCCCGTCTCAGGTCAGATCAGATCTGGGTATAGGGACCAGGTGCTGAGTGTTTCTCCTTCTATTAGTTAGTGTTAATGTCTCCAAGAGTGGTTCCTCACTACATAGGTTCGGGGCGTAGTCCTGACGTTGGGTCTCCAACACGTGGTCTTGCTGTTTCGGGGTCCTACAGACCAAAACTTCCGGTCACCCCGAATGTACCCCCTTTCTACATCCCGATATCATTCGTCTCTGAAACGGGAATTGCCCGCGTGAGTTTTAGGGTGTGAGAGGTTCAGAGGGTCACGTCTCCGTCATTAATCCTCAGACAGTCTAGGTGAACGAACGACTAGAAACTCTCGAAGGACCTCTCTGTTGACTTTGAGAGAGACCACTGTCTCTGTGAACACCGTCCATAAAACTCTTAGAGTAAGATGTTACTCCGGTGATCACGACCGTTCGTGGTAGAACCACAGGAAGATTGAATAATCACAGTCTCCGTATAAGTGTGTGTTCATTCAATTGTGGTCAGGATCCTGTGGGACCCGGTTTGACGGTCGGTATGTCCCTGGGTCAGGGTGTGTGACTTCTCGATCCGAAGACGGGTGTGTCGGTCGACACGACTTAGGTTCGGGGTGGGTGATCACCCGATCATCGGTTGGTTCGGTTTCCATTCGCGGGGTAATGGTAAGAGTATTATTGGGGTGGTGTTGTCCTCCCGGTTGTGTCGTGTGTCCCGCCGTGGAGTTCGTATATCGAGACCACTATTCTCTCTCACGATGACCCGGTGTATTCCGTAGTATATGTATTCTGGTAAAGAGGTTCTAGACGCTTAAACGGACTGAACGGATTGTGTATATTTATTTATGTCTACTAATCCGTTTTATCCCTCTGTTTCTTCATGTAAGATTTATTTCTTTGTTTCGTTGTGAAATGTCCTTTTGATTTGTTTCACCTCTATTCGTTAGATGGATCATTTATTAAGTTCCATTACTAGTAGTTCAACGAGTTATTTGAGTCCTCTTGTCATCTACTTGTGTCTCTCTTGTTTCACAACCTTTTATGTTTCTTCTTGGTTTGTCTCAACTCCTAATGTTATTGACTTTAAAGTTTTATGCGACCTTTCTTATTTTTCATCTAATCCACCATTGTAGATATATAAGTTACGTTGGAGACAGTTTTAAGGTGACCGTAAATAGTGTCTCGATCTTGTTTTTTACGATTTTACACATACCTTTAAATTTTTTTTTCAATTTTATTATAACTCTTTCTTCTTGTTTCCTTCTCCATAATACGAAAGTCTAAAGTTTGAAGTCAAACTTTACACGTTTAGATGTCATTAGTTTTATCATGCCCTCCCCTGTATACATATGGATACCGACTAAGTACAATTCAAACCGTCTTTGGTTGTGTTGTAACATCTCTTTAATAGGAAGTTAATTTTTATTTATTTAAATTAATATAAATGGTTTTTTACTTTTTTGTTTGTCATACCATGACCTTGTTTCTATCTATATATATCTAGTTATCTTATTTGTTGGATCTTTCTTTGTGTGTGGACATATCAGTTATCTCTGTTCTGATATGTTACCCCCTTTCTGTCGAAGAAGTTATTTGTTACCACCCTTTTGACCTGTCGATACACGTTATCTAATACACGTCACCTAATGAAAGTGTGTGGTATGTTTTTATTTATTTATTTGAGTTTTAACTAATTTCGACATTTACAGTATAGATTTTGGTATTTTGAGGACTTAATAATGTATCCATCATTTCCTAAAACTGTAGACAGGATCGTCATAAAAAAAAAAAAGTTAGATAGAGAAGTGTGTTCACGTTGTTTTCGTTTTTATTTGTTTAGTTTGATTTTCAAATAAGTCTTAACGAAACCATTAAGACCTATAAAACACCAAGACATATTTTAAATCCTAATAAACAAGATCAAAATACTTTTGTAGTTACTATAAAAGGAACGTATAAAATACTTTTACAGTATCCATTAGAGGTGTTTCTCTGTCCGTACTGACTTGATTGTACCCATAAAACTGTCCCTAATGTTAGACATCTAACGAAATCCATTATACCGGTAAAATTGTTATAATTAAGAAGGATTGGGTTCTCGTACCCGATAGAAAGGTAAAGAAACTTAGTAGAAGTCAAAGGAAATAGTCACAAAATATCAAAAATCGTATATACAGAAAGTGAAGGAACCAATTCAAATAAGGGTCTATAAAAAACTACGTTAAAATTTATTCTAAAATAAAATGAGAGAGAAAGAGTATAAAGTACCATCACATTTTTTTACGTTGTCTAAAGACATACGTTTAGAACATAGGACTATGGAACGAATTAAATAAATAGTCAAGATTATCAAAGTACACATCAAAAATTTTTCTTTCAAGTGTGGTCAGTATTTCCAATAGGAGTTTTTCAGAAACTTATTATTTACGGTCTTTCCCACATCTGAGATTGTGTGAACTATCCGTACATTTCACCATGTCTGTGATACCTTTTATCATATTTCTGAGGAATTTTTGATTTTATCTCGATTGTTTACCAGGTCGTTAAGCCGAGAACCCGTATATAGGTCTTTTCCACTTTAAGATTAAACTCTTTCTATATACATGGGGTCACAAGTATTTTCTTGATAAATGTTATCGGTTCTGTACCTCTGTTGGATTGACAGGTAGTGACCTGTTAATTATATTCTTCGATATATATTACCTCTAACGGAAAACGTCGTTTAGATACCTGGATCTCTTTTAGTATGATTCACTTCATTCAGTCTGTCTCTTTGAGTTCATAATATAGTAAATATACACCTTAGAATTTTCATTATTTTTAATTAGATATTTCTTTGTCTTTATCTTAGTGTCCGTCTTTTGTGTGAATACCGATGGTTTCTCCTTTTCCCACCCTCCTCCTATTTAATCCTCATACCCTAATTATCTATGATCAAGTCAAGTCAACGAGTCAGGACAGGTCGAGAAAGGTTGGGTACCTAACGTCGAACGGTTCGAAGGGATAGGTAATGGTTTAGGACCTCGAACGAGTTTGAGTACAGATAGATAAGTCACTACGGTAAGTTAGTAAAGTAGGAGACAACAGGGGAGGAGGAGGACGGAAGTTAGAAAGGGTCGTAGTCCCAGAAAAGGTTACTCAGTCAAGAAGTGTAATCCACCGTTTTCATAACCTCAAAGTCGTAGTCAGAAAAGTTACTTATAAGTCCTGACTAAAGGAAATCCTACCTGACCAAACTAGAGGAACGTCAGATCTCCTGAGTGTTGTCAGAAGAGGTTGTGGCGTCAAGTTTTCGTAGCTAAAAAGTCACGAGCCGATAGAAATACCAGGTTAAGATGTAAATATGTACTGATGACCTTTTTGGGTCGAAACTGATCTGACTGGAAACAACCGTTTCATTACACAGACGAAAAATTATACGACAGATCTAACCCAGTATCGAAAAGGAGGTTCCTCGTTCGCAGAAAATTAAAGTACCGATGTCAGTGGTAGACGTCACTAAAACCTCGGGTTCTTTTATTTCAGACAGTTACAAAGGTAACAAAGAGGTAGATAAACGGTACTTCACTACCCTAGTCTACGGTATTAGAATCAAAGAAAATCACCTAGTCTAGTACTCGAGAAACAACGTTTTAAGTCTGAATTTAACTTCTTTCGTCCCTTTTGGTGATCTGGTAAGTCCATACTGACTTTAGTTGAGAGAATACTAATATTTCACCTTCACTGTCTAATCCCCGATCTAGGTTATCTGTCTAACGGACTTCTTGATACCCGTCTCCAAACACTGTGACATGTCCTCCGTCACTAGTTCTGGTAGGGGTTCCGCCCCCCCCTCCCCCCCCCTACAATTTTCCGTTTTACCAACAGACTCCTTCGGAATGTTTATGGACTCTTTTTTTATTTCACTTTCCGTTTCCTCTTTTCCTTTCGATATGGGTAGACTTACGTCTCAAGGTTTCTTATAGTTCCTCTCTATCCTTTTGAAATGAGTCGCCAGTTACGTTTTTTTTTTTTCTCCTTTTGTTATCTTACTTTTTCTGACCTCTAGAGAAATTCTTTTAATCTCTATGGTTCCCTTATAAAGTACGTTTCTACCGTGTTATGTCCTGACTTTACCATACCTGGATTGTCTTCGTTTTCTATAATTCTTCTCCACCGTTCTTGTGTTTCCTCTTGATATGTTTTTTCTAGAAGTACTGAGTCTATTGGTGCTACCACTCTAGTGAGTGGATCTCGGTCCGTAGGACCTTACACTTCAGTTCATCCGGAATTCTCCGTAGTGATGTTTGTTTTGATCATCTTCACTACCTTAAGGTCAACTCGATAATGTTTAGGGATTTCTACTACGACAATTTTACGAGGTTAGTTGTACGGTCGTTTAAACTTTTGAGTCGTTACCAGTGTTCTGACCTGTTTCAGTCAAAAGTAAGGTTAGGGTTTTTTTCCACTCCGGTTTATTACAAGTTTGATGGTGTATTAACGTGAGTAGAGTGGATGATCCTTTTATTACGAGTTTTAAGAGGTCCGGTCCGAAGTTGTCACGTACTTCGTTCTTGAAGGTCTACAAGTTGGACCTAAATCTTTTCCATCTCCTTTGTCTCTGATTTAACAGTTGTAGTCAACCCAGTATCTGTTTCGTTCTCTTAAGGTCTTTTTGTAAATGAAGAATAAATGAGTGACACACGTAGTGTAGTTTGACACCTTTTAAGAAGTTCTCTACCCTTATGGTCTGGTGAAATGGACGGAGGACCCTTTAGACATACTTCCAGTTCTTCGTTGTCGATCTTGGTCTGACCTTGTTACATGACCAAGTTTTAACCCTTTCCTCATGGAATCCCGAGATATAACAGTGAGACGAATAAATTGAATAAACTTCTCATTTAGTACGTTTTACGACCCGATCTACTCAACCTTAGTTCGTGTTCGACCTTAGTTCGAACGGTCCTCTTTATAGTTATTGGAGTTTATACGTCTACTGTGGTGGAAATACCGTCTTTGTTTCTTCTTGATTTCTCGGAGAACTACTTTCACTTTCTCCTCTCACTTTTTAAACCGAATTTTGCCTATGATTGTTGATATGTATTTTATATATTCGTTGTTCTAAACGATATATTACGTCCCTTAATATCAGTTATAAAACACTATTGGATGTTACCTACATATATTTAATACATATATATATATACATATATAGTGAAAAAACATGTGGCCTTTGATTGTGTAATGTACATGTGGGCACCACCTAAGTACAGTTACATACCGTTTCGGTTATGTCATAACATTTCATTTTATTTCATTTTTATTTTTAAATTTTTTATTTATTTATTTATTAAAGACATGACATGACAGACACGATTAAAAATTTTTATTTCTTGAAAAAGACGAAGAGGTAAACTTACGATATTTGATTGACTTCTTTACTTGAGACATTTGTTTGACTTGTAAAACTAAAGGGAAATCATTACCGTTATCCGTTCCACGTCTTTGGTTTTGAATCATGCCTCTTTCATTTACAATAAACCCGTCGTATGGGGTAACTGTACTTTAGGTCACCCTTTACCATTAAATTATACAAGTCTAAGACTAGTAGACCTTTATAACAAAAACAAGTAACGAGTCAGTACAAACTGAGAAACGTTGAGGTACCTGACGTTGTACGGACGGCAGGAGGGACAGGAAGTGACAGAGAACCTCAGACGAGTTTGAGTACAGGTAACTCGACCACTACGGTAGGTTGGTAGAGTAGGAAACACCAGGAGAAAAGGAGGATGGGACTCAGAAAGGGTTGTAATACCAGAAAAGGTTACTCAGTCAAGAAGTATAGACCACCAGTTTCGTAACCTCGAAGTCGAGGTCGTAGTCAAGAAGGTTATTTATAAGTCCCAACTAAAGGAAATCCTTTTCTTACTTACTATGTGTAGGTTACTTAACAAAATCTTGAAGGGATATCCTTCGAAGATTCAAACTAAACACAACCTCTTTAAAACTAGTTTTTTCCTTGTACACGTACCCTAAACTTATATCAGGTTTTTCACCGGAAGAACCTGGGGTTTAGTACATTAAGATCTTCTGTCGTATTCCTCTCATTACAGACCTCTTGAGCACCTCAATTGGTTATTTATAGGTGGATCTTAAGATTACAGAGTCCGTTATTCGTTAAACTATAAAATATACTCTTGAAAATGTAACCTTTGTTTTACGGGATGGTTTTTAACAACGACATTTAAGACATTCGAAATTCGTGACCCTCACTAAGGTTTCGTTTTCCTTTGTTGATTTACCACATGTCTGTTGTAAAGTGAGGGTATGTCATCACTGTAATGGTCTCGAATAAAATTCGGTCCGGTTCCTCCCGACTCACCATGTCTAAAACCGATAAAAGTCTTCCCCCGATTTCCGTAAACATCTTTTATTTTTGTACTTTTAAGATACGTGAATATATATCTAATTTGGTGTTTAGTCAAAGAGACCTTTGTATTTCCGTCACTTTCCCAGTAGAACAATAACAAGTTTCCATAATACCATGAGTTTACTGACTTGATTATTATTCACTTCGTCTCTTCCTTCTTAGACTGAGAGATCGAAAAGGTCCGTAGTGACCCGATTGGTACTGAATCTCCAAACTGAGACAAACCTTTAAAATTCACCTATACTTTCTTAACGGTTCAAAGTTTTAGAAGTACCTTCGTTTAAATTTTTGTATTAATGGAACCCAGGAAGTTTTTCACCCCCACCCCCCCCACAGTCCCTTACATAAACAGATATAATAGTAAACTTTATTGTTCATACAAGAGTACACCAAAAGAAGAAGGATGAGGACTTTACACTTAACGTTAGAATTTCGGAAGTCAATACTCGTTATATGAAGTCTACACTAGAGGACTTCATTTATCAAAGACATCTTCCTCTTTCGACCTTATTACCAGCCTTCTCGAACTTTCTACTGAAGAAAGTATAGTACCTAACCGGTGAGTGATCCAACATTGAAATCAATTCTGAGGTTTGAAGTCAAAGGATTAGATTTTTTACCCTATTTAATATGGATGGTATGTCATAACATTTCTATTTTATTCTATAACGTACATGTCACGAAATGAACATCATTCAGACTGAAATAAAAAGTCAGAAAAACAAACTCTCAGATCCATTTTGGTACAACAACAGGTCAGTGAGTCAACTCTGGTTGAGAAACGTTAGGGTACCTGACGGCGTACGGTCGATACCCTAACTATCATACATTACTATCTATCATTTATGTATAAAATCATAGATTATGTCAGATAAAAAGAGTTCGTCTTTACACAGACTGACGAAGGTATAAGAAGTAGTATTTTAAATTAAAGGACCACTACGTTTCGTTATTTTAGTGACACACTAGTGTTGGTAGTTTCAGAACACACACGATTCAGTGAAGTTAACGAGAAACACTTGGGTACCTCACATCGGGTGGTCCGAGAAGAGGTCCGTGCTTATGACCTCACCAACGTTACGGGAGGAGGTCCATTAGAAGGGTTGGGTGTCTAGTTTGGGTATACAGTACAAAACTTTAACCGTACGAACAAGAAATGGTGACTCGGTGGACCCTTCGGGATGGTAACTTCGGAATTGATAAATAGTACGTTCAGGAAACTCATTGAAAAGTATAGGAGTAGACTAAGAGTACCATTTTGATCGAAATACAGAGAAAAACGATTTCATCCGTTATTTCGCGTTTTTGAATTTGTTAGACGAATGTCAATGTGTCGAATATTCACCGTCGGGACTTTGAGTTGGGGTTCATCAGACTGACTTCCCGGGTATGAGAGTCTTTGATAATGGATGTTACTACTTATGTGTAAGTCAAGGGTCTTATGAAAACAAGGGTCACTCTCTCTGTCACATACGACGGTAGTGAACTATCGTTGACGGGAGTCTGGAGAGGACGATAGTGTGTGTGTACATGTTTCAGTAAAAGTTACTATTTCGAGTGTAGAGTAAAAGTATACTTTAAGAAATTCTTGATAGTCCTTTTCACGATCCTAAAGTGGATGAAGTTATGACGTAACTTTCAAATATACGGATAATTTCCTTTCGATGGAAGACTGAGGTTCTAAGAACAGACACACAACACAATCGTATAGGTTGAAAAACGTTGGGGTATCTGAAATCGGGTGGTCCGAGGAGACAGGTACCTTAAGAGGTTCGTTATTACGACCTCACGCAACGGTAAAGGAAGTGGTCTTAGAACAGACTATAGATTGTTCCTTTCGGAATTAATCAGACAAGGAGGTAAAAAGTGAAGTGACCACCTAATCATCTAATCACTACGGTAACTCCCCTCTCAATAAGGATAGTGACAGGTAGTTGATTAAAGAAGTAGGAAGTCTACGAGAGACCTTACAGTGAAGAAGTCTCTTTTGAAGGTAAGGGGAAGTGTCTGAATTCGATGAGTGAGTAGGTCCAACATTGAAAGTTATGGTACTTTACCATTACTACAGTTAAGGATTTAAATATGGAGGATGATTCTGTTCCATAACTGGAGACGTACTAGTTGTGTGTGAAGTTAGAACTGTACAGGATCTGACTTAAGGACCAGGAATTGGAGTTTTGGACGGGGTAGAAGTCAGAGAGAGTAGAGTTAATCACCGAGGAGATGAAAATTCAACCAGTTTGGTTTACAGACAGGTTGTCTGTTTACTAACACGGAGGAGAGAAATAGAGGAGGAGATAAATTTTTGCAAGGTAGGTTTTGATCTTTTTTACCATGAACTACTTGGATCGTCTCTTACCTGAATACCTGTGTCGTCCCATTCCACTCCTACCCCACTTAACTCTTTCACCATAAATGTATATACGAGATAGTGAATCTTTATCAATCACCCTTCAACGATTTATCGTGTCCCTCGGGTCAGACCACGAGAGACTACTGAATCTCCCTACCCTATTCCCCTTCCTTACCTCCGAGCCCTTCCTTCCCTATATACATAGTAATACTGACCTAGTGTAACGACATACCGTCTTTGGTTATGTTTTAACATTTCGTTAAAAGGTGGTTAATTTTTTTATATATAAAAAAATTTAAAGGCAGGTTAGGAAGTCCTTTAAGATAATCGACATGGAAGTTTCTGATCGGACTTAAAATGGTGAAGAGTTATGGTAGTTGTAGGTATGATGATATTATAAAGAGACTTAAAACCTATAGAACCGAAGGGAGAAACTACGAAATTTTGAAAGTAGTGTTGTCGGTCTCACTAGGAGAATATTCATTCTACTACAGAGATAAGTCTTGTAAGTATCGAGGACCGAGACTGATTTTATCACAAAGTTTCCGGATGTTCCGGGATGTACCACACGGTGAGTGACGGAGAGACTGTTCAGGGGATTTAGAGAGATAAGGAAGGTCGGTGTAACCGAAGGTACGTCGAGGAACTTGAGTGGTCTACACAAGGACGAACGAGGTCCCCAAACTTGAACGAGGAGAGACTGGTGTCGAGAAAGGGAGTAAAGAAAGTTCAAAAGTCCGTGTGAAGTGGGAGAGTTTTTCGGGACAGAGTGACGTGGTAATTTTTAACGTCTAAGAACGAGACACGACAAAAAGAGGAAAGTGTCAAAATATGAAGAGGTATCGTGAATATAACCTTCGTTATATGATGTTTTAATCGAAGAAAACAAACAGACATAGTGATTTCTTTATTTAGTTTTCTTAAGTTATACCTTTGGAAAGAAGTTTTCGAACGAACTTAGACCCTCCCTAGAAGGTTCTTATTCTTTAAAGAAGGCTCCTATTCTTTCTTCTTACAATATCCTAATAAAGTCGTATAAGGTTTGTCTTTTTAGTTCAATGTTCGGACTTAATAGGCTTCGGACTTTCTTTTCTCCAATCTTTTAAAAAATGAGGATTCTCGTTCGACTGAAACGTGAATTTTTTTTTTTTTACACGAAAACTATACAAAAACACAAAAACAAAACAAAAATGAGGATCATGTGTTAATGGGGAGAGTTCTGTCAACAGAAATAAAAAAAAAAAATCGAAATAAAATGAAATGTTATGACATAACCAAAACGGTATGTAACTGTACTTAGGTGGTGCCCACATGTACGTAAGGGTTTGTACTTGGGGGGAGGGTGGAGGGAGGGGTATTGTAGGGAGACCCAGTAGGCGCACGTGGTCGGGGTTCGTACGACATAGGACGTAGCCTGTATCTGACCGCTAAGTAAAGAATGTACTATCATATGTACAAAGTTACGGTAAGAGGATTTAGTAGGGTGGGAGAGGGAGAGGGAGACTCAGGTTTTCAGGTGAGATGTGTAGACACAGAGAAAACGACAGAACGTATGTCCAGTAGTAACGGTAGAAAGATTTAAGGTATATATACACAATCATATGACATGACCACAAAAAGAAAGACTGAATGAAGTGAGACATATTAGCCGAGGTCAAAGTAGGTAGAGTAATCTTGACTAAGTTTACATAAGAAAAATTACCGACTCATTATGAGGTAACACATATGCATGGTGTCGAAAGAATAGGTAAGTAGACGACTACCTGTAGATCCAACAAAGGTACAGGACCGATAATATTTGTCACGACACTACTTGTAACCCCATATACACAGAGGAAGTTGAGAACGAAGGAGCCACACATACGGGTCGTCACCCTAACGACCCAGTATTCCATCAAGATAAACGTTAAAAAATTCCTTAGAGGTGTGACAAGAGGTATCACCGACATGATCAAACGTAAGGGTGGTTGTCACATCCTCCCAAGGGAAAAGAGGTGTGGGAGAGGTCGTAAATAACGAACGTCTAAAAACCTAGCGTCGGTAAGACTGACCACACTTCACCATGGAGTAACACCAAAACTAAACGTAAAGAGATTATTACTCACTACGACTCGTAGAAAAGTACACAAACAATCGGTAGGCATATAGAAGAAACCTCTTTACAGATAAATCAAGAAACCGGGTAAAAAACTAACCCAGCAAATAAAAAGACCTTAACTCGACGTATTCAACGAACATATAAAAACTCTAATCGACAAACAGTCAACGAAGCAGAAATTTGACACTATCATCTACAATTTGAACGAAACTTTAACCCCTTTTATTTAAAACAATCGAAAAACAACCACAATATAACGGTAGATCACTACTTTTTGATATACTGATCGTGTGTCGATTTTCCGTTTCATTTTAGAGGTGTGCCGAAAAGGTAAGGAAATGAGAGATTTTAAAATGACCTAAAAAAGAAAGACCGAATGAAGTAAGATATATTTCTACCGTTACTATTGGGATATACGATCTGTCGTTTTCTCTGTGTCTACATCTCTTGTCTGAAAACCTGAGACACCCTCTCCCTCTCCCACCCTACTAAACCCTCTTACTGTAACTTTGTATATATGATAATACATTCTTTACTTAGCGATCAGATACAAGTTATGTCCTATGTCCTACGGACCCCGACCACGTGACTGACCCTACTGGGTCTCTCTACTATACCCCTCCTACCACCCTCCCTCCAAGTCCCAACCCTTGAGTACATGTGGACACCACCTAAGTACAGTTACATACCGTTTTGGTTATGTCATAATATTTCAATTTTTTTTTTAAATTTTATTTTATTTTAAAATGACCTCACACCGACTAAATGTTACAATACAATCAAAATATACATGTCTTTTTTACTTAATCGATATGTATGTGTATATAGGTAAGTAAAAATCTAAGAAAGGGGTATATCCAGTAATATCTCACAATTCATCCCAAAGGACACGATATGTCATCCAAGAATTATCAATAGATAAAATATATACCATAACACATGTATAGTAAGGGAGAGGGTATAGAGGACCATAGGTATTCACAAAAGATGTAGACACTAAGACAAAATATTTAGTCAAGTAAACAGGGGAAAATAATCTAGGGCGTATATTCACGTGTATATCCCGAAGGTCCACCACGACCACCGTTTCTTGGGTGGACGGTCACGTTCTCTGAATTCTCTGTGTCGAAACTGGGGACCCAACCCTTCTAAAGGACCTCCTCCCGACCGTTGAGTGAAGTCATAAGAATGGACCTCTTAAGGTACCCGTCTCCTGGGGTCACCTGATTCAGACTTTGGTAACGTGACGTGTATTCACTATAACATATAAAAAGAAACAGACTGAACGAAGTGACTGAAATGAAGTTAGAGATCCGAGTAGGTACAGTGACGTTTACCGTAATGAAGTAAGAAAAAATACCGACTCATTATAGGGAAACATGAAATAGGTAAGGAGACAACTACTTGTAAATCCGAGGAAGGTACAGGACCGATAACATTTATCATGATGTTACTTATAACCCCATATACACAGAAAAGTTTAATACAAAAAAAGGTCTGTATACCAGCTCACCCTAACGACCTAGTATACCATCAAGATTTCGATTATATATGTTTACCATGGATTGATTTGAATTTCTAAACGTGTCGTTTCCTTTGGTATTTGTTTTGTTTTTCTGTTAGTGTCTTACCCTCTTTTACAAACGTTTACTTCACTGACTGTTCCCGAATTAGAGTTTTATTCGTCGTGTACGTCGATTGATAGTTTTCTTCTTTTGTTTTAGTTTTACCTGTTTTTAAGATTTATCGATAAAGAGGTTTCTTCTATATGTTTACTGGTTTTTTCGAGTACTTTTCTAAAAGCTGTAGTGATTAATAATCTCTCTACGTATGTCTTGGTTGTGAGTGTGACCAGTCTTACCGGTAGTAGTTTTTTAGATGTTTGTTATTTACGACCCCTCCCACACCTCCTTTCCCTTGGGAGAATGTGGCGAACACCCTTACATTTATTCAAGTTTTTCGATACACCTTACATCTTTTCCTATGTTTACCTGAATGAATGTTCTGTCTTTATCTCAGTCTCTACATCTTTTGTTTAGATACCAATGACTCCCTGTTTCGTCCCTCCCTATTTAATCCTCTGACGCTAACTACATATGTGTGATGACTATCTTGTTACAGTCTTTGGACTAGAGGTTTCTTCTAAATCGAAGTCCTAGTGAGTCTTGGTCCGAACTAGTGAGTCTTGAAAACCCACCGTCTTCAAAATAATGTCACTTTTTCCTCTCCGTCTCTAAGACTGTATCTGTAGTCTTCCTGTCTCTCACGGGTGAGCGATCAGAATCGTTCCCTCCATATACGAAAAAGTTAACCAATAATGACATTTAGTTTTCTTATAGAGATCCAACATGTGAAGAATGGTCTGGGTGAGGGTGTTGAATGTAAAATTCTATTACCCTAATCTTAATTGTTATCTTTCTAAAATGGTCTGGGTGAGGGTGTTTCATGTGAAATTTTACTGTCCTAATCAGTTTTCAAAGAATTCCTCTTTGTACAGGAGTTCGTCTTATGTAGCAACAATGTATTAGTAACCATGTCATACACACAATCAGTGAGTCAGTACAGAAACGCTGGGGTACCTGACATCGGGTGGTCCGAGGAAACAGATACCCTAAGAGGTCCGTTCTTATGACCTCACCCAACAGTAAAGGAAGAGTCTCGAATTCCTTTTTGTGGGAACTCGTTCTCCTCAACAAAACAACACAGTAATTGAGACCTTAATTTGTTTTTTCAAAACAGTAAAAGGGGAGGTCTCGGGGTCTGGGGAAGAGGAGTCTCTGGTGTCTGATGGATTCTTAATTGAGAGAGTGATGATATATATTTTATCTATTGATAGTCATTATTCCTGGATGAGATATCGTGTCATCCAGATATTACTAGACATACCATAGTTTTGAGGTATTACTAGACATACCCTTTTCTTAGATTTTTCCTCTCACATATGTATATTGACTCATTGAATTGACATGTCGTGTTTGATTATGTTGTAACATTTAGTTGATAAGAAGTTATTTTTAATTAAAATTTTTTGATGTGTAGGTCGAGTAGTTCGAAACGGAACCTGTAGGGAAGGTCTGTTAGATGACTCAATCTTGGAGAAGGACTGATTTCGAACGGGGACTTTACAGGTTCGTACCTTTTACTAAAGACATAAACTATTGAAGGGATATAGTTTATTTTTTCCGAAGGGACTATCGAGTCGACCATTTCTTAGGTGGACGTTATGTCTTCTGGGACCAAGTTAAGGACCTGACCCTTCTAGGAGACCTCGTCCCTATCCGAAATGGGTGTGGTCATAAGAACCCGAAGGTACCACCGATTCGACCATTTCTTAGACGGACGTCACCTCCTCTGGACCCAAGCTAGGTACTCAACCCTTTTAGGGGACCTCTTCCCTTGTCGATCGATGAGGTCATAAGACCGGACCTCTTAAGGTACCTGACATATCAGGTACCCCAGACTTTCTTAGTCTGCACTAAAAGTGAAAGTGAAAAAAGATATGGTTCAACTGTCGAAAACGTACTAAGTATTTAGTGAAATTACCATGAGTACTTCTTTTGTGGGATAAACCCTCTACAAAAGTAATTACAGAGAAGACCGAAGTACCGTTAGTTCCCTACGAAACCAGTCCCTGGACTTTGTGAAAAGATAGGTGAAGTTTCGTCTCTTTGAAAACTCTGGTCACATCAAGGTAAATCTATATACACTTTTGTTTATAAATACGTATAAAACCCCTAGTTACTATTAGTGTTTGATAAGTATAATGTATCTAAATAAGTAGAAGATTATTTAAATGTAATAACGTGAGTTGACTGTGAATTCGGGGACCTTTAATGGTCGAAAATACTTATTAAAAAAGACCGATTATTAGGGTTTGACGATCAAATAAACGGAAAGTAGAGAGTGGTGTGAATGAAATATATTGTTTATGTAAATTATTAAAATATTATTTATAAAATTAACCGAATAGAAAAAGAATTATTACAGATGTAAAGATTTGTATAGTATATTTCTTTTTACACTACGTCTTTAATCTTATGTAAGTGAATCAACGAGAATATACTTGTTTTTACCTAACCATATGTGAATATTCTAGTAGAACAGACCAATTGTAGACCATACCCATATAAATCTCATGTTCCTCCAGAGGTCTCTCTACCTTCGTACAAATGTTTTACTTTGTCTCCACCACCATGTCCGGAACATTAGATAACTAAATAACGGTGACACTTTTTGTTCCTGTAGGAAGTAAAAATAAGTTCCCTCAATTTACAAAAAGAGTACCCTTTCTAACAATGTCAATACCTATGACACACGATGTAGTTAGGTGAGTCAATGATATTATTTTATAGTATCTGAACGTAAATATTTGTTGTCTGTAAAGAAAGAGTTTCAAGACCCTCGACCTCCAGTTCTGTGTTCGTCCAAGTCGTAGACCCGAGAACGGGTGAAAGACCAAGTATGTACCGAAAAAAGAACGACACAAGAGTGTTACGTCTTCTCTATTCCCTCGATAGACCCCAGAGAAATATTCCCGTGGTTAGGTAAGTATTGACGATGTAGGAACACTGGAGTAGTGGGGTGTTTCCGGGGTGGAGGTTTATGGTATATGTTACCGGTAACCCTAAATTGTATACTTAAAACACCCCTCCCTGTGTTTGTAATCCAGATATCGAGTACATTTGTTGTATAAGAATATTCTTTCCTGTCATTCAATTCCCCAAATAACTTTGAGGTTTTCGTCTTTGACTTATAATAGATGAATTTATCGAGTAATCATCTATTACTCATTAATTGACTAAAATAAAACGGAACAGAACCATCTTTTTAAAATTTTATTTCGATTCTTTCCACGGACTATATGGTATTTGATACCTGTTCGATGTGTGTTCTACCGATTCATCTTCCTGTACAAGAATAGACGACGTTCTTGAGGTTTTAATGTTGAGTGACGACTTGTTGGTAACTGTCCTCTTACAACTTAGGGTGGTTTTTTTCTATGGGGTGTAGATTCCCGTTTCTTGTTACCTCACCCAACGGTAAAGGAAGAGGTTACGTACTTTCACTTTTCACTTTTACTTCAGTGACTCAGCACAGGTTGAGAGTCGCTGGGGTACCTGACGTCGGATGGTCCGAGGAGGCAGGTACCCTAAAAGGTCCGTTCTTATGACCTCACCCCACGGTAACGTACCGGGACGGGTTGTCTCGTCCTAGGTCAAAGGGGGTGTCAGTCAGAGAGGGTTGTCCTTCGAATGTATTCGGAGAATAGGAATAGGTAGTCTCCCGTTTGTCTTACTTTTGATGTTAGTGTCTTTTGATTGGTTTGATTAGTGTAACTGGTACCGGAACAGATTGAGTTACTTTGACACTCGGTACGGTACATACCAGTTGTTTCTGTCTGTCCGATACCACCTCTCAAGACTGTTTTGCACCAGGTGACCTCTTTCTTTACCGTTTGGTGAAGTCAGAAGAACGGAACTCTTGGGGTACTTGTCATGTTTTTACATTTTTATGTACTGTGGCTTTCTTCTTGAGGGGCCCAACCATCCATTAAGGTCTTTCTTACTTCTCTACCTCGATTTCATTTTTGTTACGGGTCCACATCTATACTGACCTCGAACTTAATGTCAGACTACGACATTCTTGTTATAACGTATCCTTGGACCTTACAATCCAGGTACTTAGTTCCATTTGATCTTCACCAGTTTGTACTCTACCGTTCTCACTTGTAGTTGTAAAATCCTTAGTCACTTGATTTTACCTGACCTTACCTACTTAAATTAAGTCTACTGACTTACCTCCTCCCCACTTTAGTGTAAAAAAAAATTAAAAATAAAAATGAAATAAAATGAAATGTTATGACATAACCAAAACGGTATGTAATTGTACTTAGGTGGTGCCCACATGTACGCAAGGGTTTGTACTCGGGGGGAGGGTGGAGGCCTCTTTTCTTTAGTGTAAATCTTAGTTTGGGGTATAGGTGGTCTCTCGGAGTCTCCCAAGTTTGTTTTGGATCACGTGTAGTCCTGGGTCTGTGGGATGTCTCTGACTCGGTCTGGACGGACACTCTCAAACTCACAGAGGACCCCTCCATGTTGATGATGACACCCGTTCTTAAGAAATATTCTTTACTTTATCGGTAGTATCAGTTGTTTCCTCAGGTTTTACGTCATGAACCCACGTCAGAGTTTTTACTCTCTTACTAGAGACAAGTAAAGGTTCCGTTTGGTAAGTTATAGTGTCATTAGGTTCAGGTACAGGGTTGGTCATTACGACTTCTTCGACTTCAACTTACCAAGATACTTCTGGACGTTCTGAAAGATCTTGATTGTGGTTTTTTTCTATGAGAAAAGTAGTATCCCCTGACCTTACGTTTTCCCCCTTCAATTCTCAATGTACCTATTTGTTCGTTTAAACCGGAACCTCATGTTTTACTTAGTCCCGTTTCCGATGCTCTTAAAACGGTTCTCTTGCGTGACCAGTATCGTTTGTTGGAGATGGTTGTTGTGTTGTCTTTTGAGATGTGTACTTGTAGTGGTTACTGGTTATGACTTAGTCTAATTAATAATAAAAAGGTCGGTTTCTACCTCTTCCAGATATGTCAGTTAATTTTGTTCTGGTACTCGACTAACACCGAGTCTTGTACTTGAGAAATATCGTTTTAAGTCTGTATTTAACTTCTTTCATCCCTTTGGTGACCTGGTATGTCCATGCTGGATTTAGTTTAGGGAATACTAATATGTCACCTTCACTTTTTACCTAAGTTCCCAAATCTAGACTATCTGTCTCACAGACTTCTTGATACCTGTCTCCAAACACGGTGACATGGTCTCCGTCCCTAGTTCTAGTAGGGGGGTTTTTTTCTTTACGATTTTCCGTTTTATCAACAGACTCCTCCGGAATTTTACCGATTCTTTTCTTCTCTACGATTTCCGTTTCCTTTTTTCCTTTCTATATGTCTAAACTTACGTCTCAAGGTTTCTTATCGTTCCTCTCTAAATTTTTTTTTTTTTTTTTTTTCGGAAGGAGTCACTAGTTACGTTTCGTTATCTCCTTTCGTCATCTTACCCTTTCGGATCTCTAGAGAAGTTCTTATAATCTCTATGGTTCCCTTATAAAGTACGTTCCTACCCGTGCTATTTCCTTTCTTTACCATACCTGGATTGTCTTCGTCCTCTACAATTCTTCTCCACCGTTCTTATGTGTCTTCTTGATATGTTTTTTCTAGAAGTGCTGGGTCTATTAGTGCTACCACACTAGTGACTGGATCTCAGTCCGTAGGACCATAAACTTCAGTTCACTCGGAATCCTTCGTAGTGATATTTGTTTTGATCACCTCCACTAGCTTAAGTTTAACTCGATAATGTTTAGGAATTTTTACTACGACACTTTCACGACATGAGTTATATGGTCGTTTAAAACTTTTGAGTAGGCACCAGTGTCCTAACCTTTTCCAGTCAAAAGTAAATTTATGGTTTCTTTCCGTGACGGTTTCCTACGAGTTTATGTTGACGTGAGTAGAGTGTATGATCGTTTCATTACGAGTATTAAGAGGTTCGGTCTAAAGTCGTCATACACTTAGCTCTTGAAAGTCTACAAGTTTGACCTACATCTTTTCCGTTTTCTTGGTCTCTAGTTTAACGATCGTAGACAACGTAGTGTCTTTTTATAGATGAAGACGAAATAAGTAATACTGTTTCAGAAACTGACACACGTAGTGTAGTTTGACATCTTTTAAGAAGTTCTTTACCCCTACGGTCTGGTGGAATGAACGGAGGACTCTTTAAACTTACGTCCGGTTCTTCGTTGTTAATCTTGGTCTGTACCTGTTTGGTCAAGGTTTAACACCTTCCTCATGCTGTTCCGACGTATAACAGTGGGACGAATAAATCGAATATATGTTTCATGTAGTACTCTTTGTGACCCGACCTACTTCGTGTTCGACCTTAGTTCTGACATTTCCTCTTTATAGTTATTGGAGTCTACTGTAGTGGGACTACCGTCTTTCACTTCTTGATTTCGCGGAGAACTATTTTCACTTTCTCTTCTCACTTTTTAAACCGAATTTCGAGTTGTAAGTCTTTTGATTCTAGTACCGTAGACCAGGGTAGTGAAGTACCGTTTATCTACCCGTTTGTTTCCTTTGTCACTCTCCGAAAAAAAAGAACCCGAGGTTATAGTGACGTCTAGTACTGACGTCGGTACTTTAATTTTCTGCGAACGAGGTACCTTCTTTTCGATACGGGTTGGTTCTGTCGTATAATTTTTCGTCTCTGTAATGAAGCGGTTGTTTCCGGGAAGATCAGTTTCGAGACCAAACAGATCATCAGTACATATTTGCACTCTCAACCTGGTATTTCTTTCGACTTCTTTAACTTTCGGCTTCTTTAACTTTCGGTTTTTAACTACGAAAACTTGACATCACAACCTCTTCTGAGAACTCTCAGGGATCCTGACGTTCTAGTTTGGTCAGGTAGCATTTCCTTTAGCCAGGACTTATAAGTACCCTTCCTGACCACGACTTCGACTTCCAGGTTATGAAACCGGTAGACTAATTTCTTGACTGAGTAACCTTTTCTGAGACTACGACCCATTCTAACTTCCGTTCTCTTCTTCCCCTACTGTCTCCTACTCTACCTACTTACCGTAGTGGTTGAGCTACGCGTACTCAAACTCGTTTGAGGTCCTTAACCCCTAGATGTCACTTCGGACCACATGACGTCAGGTACCCCAACGTTTTTCAGTCTGTACTGACTCGTTGACTTGACTTGACTATGGTATTTGTAAATTATTTATTATCACTGAGTGATTGACTTCAACACGATATATAAACTTGATTATGTCTGTTTCACCGAGTCTACTATTTCGCAGACGGATGTCACACCCTCTGCGCCCAAGCTAGGAACCCAGTCCTTCTAGGAGACCTCTTCCTTTACCGTTGTGTTGGGTCATGAGAACGGACCTTTTAGGGTACCTCTCTCCTCACACCATCCGATGTCAGGTACCCCAGCGTTCCTCAGTCTGTGATGACTCGCTGAAGTGAAAGGAAAAGAAATCCCGTCTTTCACTTTTCTTTCTCTTTCACTTCTATCATCCCCTGACCTTGCGCTTTCATCCTTCAGTTCTCTATGGACCTCATTGTCCGTCTAAACCGGAAGGTTATGTTTTACTCCGTCCGTTTCTGATTGTCTCAAAACGGTTCTCTTATGTGACTATATCGTTTGAGACAGAGTCGTTCACCGTTTGAGTATAAAATATATAGTCCAATTTTTTTTTTACGTTCTGGTCGATTACTTATTTCTAGGTCTTGGCTGTGACTTCAGGGTTTCTGAACACTGAAGATTAATGACGTGATGACGGAGGTCGTTTATTATTATATGGTACGTGTAGTCAATTAGTTTATAAAGAACTCATTGATAATACGATGTAAAAAAGTTAATTTTTTACTCCCGTACCACAGACATAGTTCGAATGTGACCCGTATTGTTATATTTGTTTTTAAATTACTTCACACTATGTAAGTTACTTTCTCAATGTTCTAACACTCTCGTGTTTTTACAACTCATTAAGTCCTTCATTTCTCTTTTTTTAATCCCGACCGGGATGTCTTAAAGTTCCGACACCTGTGATTGTGCACAAAGGTGTGTACTTTTTACGTACATAAATTCTCTTTCTTGTCGAGTTACGTTTACACAAGAATCGGAAAGTCTCTGGAGAACCACGGTCGAACGTTCCGGTCAAACCGAACGTCAATAAAACCTTCGGTTCCCCCACGGTGCCACTTAGGTTTTAGTCACTCTTAACTTTGAGTTTCAAAATCTTGTGTAAATAAAATGAAAGATTTTTCATACGAAAAAGAATAGTAAATATACGGTATAAAATAATTCACTTAATTGTTTTTCCATTACTTATATCGAATTTTATACTATTTTTATGACTGAAACTTTAAAACGTATCCTTGAATGTGGTACCCGTCCGGTTATCTGAGGGAACTTGTTTCATCCGTACTGTGTCTTCGTTTCTACTACTCAATACTACTATAAAGTTGAAATATTTTTCTATGTTCCCTAAGAGATAAATAATAAAGAAGTCTGACTACATATGAATAAAGAGTGTCTTTTTATCACGATATCTAGAATAATGTTTTTGGTATGTATGACTCTACATGAACTTTTCTATGTGTCAATAAAGTAAGAAAGAGGTTCAACATCTGGGAACCACTTTGAAGGAGGAATCTTTCTTTTTGTCTTGTGTGGAAACGTAGTAAGTACTTTTTTTTGGTATTGGGTGTTCTCTATTTTCTATCTGGTCTTCAGTCAGAATTCTCTAGTCCGGTTTTAAAAAATCGTTAGAATTTTAGAATTAGTACTTACGGGGTCTTTATACGTCCACACTCAAACAGCCGTAGTTTAGGTCGACTAGTACACCATTTTCATCAAAAGAATACAGTAGGATCGGTATTTTTAGATGGTAACGGGACGATTCTATGTGTCTTAAAAAAGTGGAATGATGGAGTCTTATTGACTCGTGACATGAATCCCTTTTTTTTTTTTTTTTTTTGGAAGAAAGGTTGAAGTAGGATCGGATGTTTAGATTGAACTTTTGATGACGATGACGATTCAGTGAAGTCAACACAGGCTGAGACACGCTGGGGTATCTGCCGTCGGGTGGTCCGAGGTGGCAGGGACCCTAAGAGGTCCGTTTTTGTGACCTCACCCAACGGTAAAGGAAGAAGTCACGTACTTTCACTTTTCAATTTCACTTCAGCGAGTCAGTACAGGCTGAGAATAGCTGGGGTACCTGACGTCGGATGGTCCGAGGAGGCAGGTACCCTAAAAGGTTCGTTATCGTGACCTCACCCAACGGTAACGGAAGAGGTTTTGGATCGGTCCGGATTAAGGCACCGAGGTCGGGAACGGGAACCGTTACCAAGTGTGGGACTTCTCACCGAGGAGAGACCTAGGATTGTTTAGGTGGAGTCGCGAAACAGGAAGTCACTTAAAAACGTTACTCTGTAGTCCCGGACTCAAAGTAATCAAAAGCGGTTCGAACTCAGGGCCCTCTCTCGACTTCCTGTCCTTCTTTTTCGTCACCCTCTTTACATGGTTCCTTAGGGGAAGTATCGGGTGGTCTTTTAAACGATTTATAGAATGGTCACGAGTGTTAAAGTAACCAGACTAGGAACCGTGTCTCTTCTCTTTCTTGTCTTCTTGGGGGTGGCCGAACACATTGTCGATGACCCCGAGGCGTCTATCGTGGAAACCCTGCACGACTCCTCATCGGAGAGGTCTCAGGGAGTTAACACGGGAGACGGTAGGCGGACAAGTGTCCTCCAAACTCCCTTGTTCTTTGCTCTCTAACATTTCCTTAATTCTAAAGTAATTCGTACAGGGAGGTCGGTATCCTCGTTCCTTTTTGTAATTTAGTTAATAAAAAAAAATAAAATTCCATTGTATTAGATAGTACGGAGAGGTCCGATGGATAATAATTATGAATTGTGTATGTAGTATTTTACATTTAGTAAAATTTTATTTCATATTATATAAATATAAGTTCTTTATCATGGTTGTGTTAAGACCCATATTTGGTATATTGCTTCTTTTATATTCACTTGATTGGACAATGACGATAAATATTTAACTTTGATAAGTAAGGATACTTTTCTTCTTTTATGTCAACCTGTTTAATTATAAATTATCTACACACAACTTGAATAAGCTTAAAATTGTAAACCCGTTGTAACCCTGTACCTCTATGTATGTGTGTTTGTTTAGTACTTAGTCCTTTTATTAAGTCAAGTATGGAGTCTTAAAGAATGAATTTTAGGAGTTTCTTAACAGGGGACCCTACTGGGTAGTCACGTTATATAAAGATTTAATGCAAACACAAACATTGTTCATCTATCACACTTCATTACCCTTCTAGCTCTGAACCATCATTTCCTAATATAAAGTCACGATAGAGACGATAAAAAAGATTGGAAACCGTTCAATGACTTGGAATCAAACAGGAAACATTTTGTCCCTTCAAATGTTCAAAGTCGTCCAGTGACGCTCCTATTTCATCCCTTGAAGTCAAGTCGAGTCAGGAGTCAGTACAGGGTGAGAAGCGCTAGAGTACGAGACGTCGTACGGTCCGAAGGGACAGGTAGTGGTTGAGGACCTCGACCGAGTTTGAGTACAGGTATCTCAACCACTACGGTAGGTTGGTAGAGTAGGAGACAACAGGAGAAGAGGAGGACGGAAGTTAGAAAGGGTTGTAGTCCCAGAAAAGGTCACTCAGTCAAGAAACGTATTCCACCGACTTCATAACCTCAAAGTGGAAGTCGTAGTCGGGAAGGTTACTTATAAGTTCTGACTAAAGGAAATACTACCTGACCAAACTAGAAGAACGGCAGGTTCCCAGTCCCCAGAAGAGAGTTCTCAGAAGAGGTTGTAGTGTCATGTTTTCGTAGTTAAGAAGTCGTGAGTCGAAAGAAATACCAGGTTCAGAGTATAGGTATATACTGATGAGCTTTTTGGTATCGAAACTGATCTACCTGTAAACAGTCGTTTCATTACAGAGACGAAAAATTATACGACAGATCCAACCCGTATCGAAACGAAAGTTCCTCGTTCACAGAGAATTAAAGTGTCGACGTCAGTGGTAGCCGTCACTAAAACCTTGGGTTCTTTTCTTTCAGAGAGTGACAAAGGTAACAAAGGAGTAGACAAACGGTACTTCACTACCCTGGTCTACGGTACTTGAATCATAAAACTTTCAACTCAAAATTCGGTGAAAGTGAGAGGAGAAAGTGAAAGTAGTTCTCCAAGAAATCAGGGAGAAGTGAAAGACGGTATGCCCACCACAGTAGACGTATAAACTCCAATAACTATAAAGAGGATCGTTAGAACTAAGGTCGAACACGAAGTAGATCGGGTTGTAAAGAGTACTTCATGAGACGTATATTCGATTTATTCGTCCCACTGTTAAACAAGGTACAGGCCAAGATTGACAACGAAGAACTGGACGTATGTATAAAGAGTCCTCCGTCCATTCCACAAGACCATGAGTCGTGAACAGTGTCCTGACTTTTTCCAGTCAAAAGTAAGGTTGGGGTTTCTTTCCGTTACGGTTTCTTATAAGTATGATGACGTGTTAACGTTAGTAGAGTGTGCGATCGTTTCATTACGACTTTTAAGAGATTACTTTGAAGTTGTCATGTACTTGTCTCTTGAAGGTCTACAAGTTCGACCTAAATCTTTAAGGTTTAACGGTTGTAGGTGACCTAGTAGTTTTTTCGTTCACTCAAGGTCTTTTTGTAGATGAAGAAGAAATAATTGATGTGGTTTCGGAAACTGACACACCTAGTACTGTTTGAGACCTTTTCATCCCTTTCACCGGTCACTCATCACCTATGGGTCGTTATATAAAAATAGGTAGTAAAGGGATTAAGGGTACTGAGGGATGAGTCTGGAAACCTATTCAAATTCTACGAGAGATGAACTATTATGTTCGTTTATTGAGTGAGTTTATAAACGAAAATAAAAAAAGTGAAAGAAAAAATTAAATTTAAATAAATAAAATTAACATCCGATTAATGAAATGTTATAACATAACCAAAAAGGTATGTAGTTGTACTTAGGTGGTGTCCATGAAAATCGCAGAAAGAGGATATCCTCTTTATAGAACTTACTATGATTCTCGTGAGGATATCCTCTTTATCCGTTCCCTTTATTTTGGTTTTATTTGATTACCCTGAGGTAGTTTGATTTTTCGAAAACGTGTCGTTTCCTCTGGTAGTCAATTTTTTTTCTGTCGGATGGTTTACCCTCTTCTATAAACGTTCACTATATAAACTACACACTCATATATTTTATATATAAATATGTATATTATATATAATGATGTTTTCAAAGATGTCTTTTAAGTATTTCTTAAGTATGTTGGCTTCTTGTTTTCAGTAGTCTTCTAGACTATCTGTTGAAAGGTTTCTTCTGTACTTCTACCGGTTGACCGTGTACTTTTTCACAAGAGTGTAGTGATTAATAATCCTTTTACGTTTAATTTTGGTGTTACTCTATAGTGGAATGTGAAAAGTCTTATCGACAGTAGTTTTTCTATTTTTTATCGTTCACAATTACTCCTTCACCTCTTTTTCCTTGTGAACATGTGATAATCACCTTTACATTTAACTACTCCGACGAAACCTTTTATCGTGCCTACAAGGAGTTTTTCGATTTTTATCTCAGCTACCCTTCTACCGTCTCCTTGTTCTACCCCTCTATTTGAAGGAGGGGTGTTTATGTAGTCTTTATATAGACGTACACCTTGTTGAGGATGTCTTGTGGACGACTTACGACTTACTTTGGGTCTGAAAGTTAATTGGAGGTTAATTTTATTTATTTAAATATAATTTTTTTCTTTCTTGAGTGGGATTAAAAAAATTCATGAGAAAACAATATTACGTAAAAAGGTACAAAAAATAAAACATAAAAAACGATTAGATCAAAAATCATAAGTAAAAGTGAATAACCAATCAAATAACTGAACTAAAGAGAGAGAAAACTAAGAACAAAAATTAAGAAAAAGAGAAAAATACGAAACATTCACACATTCAAAGAAACCGATTAGAACCGACAATTCACAACGAAAATGGTAATCAGAACCTCAGAACAGAAGACACGATACATCGGATACTTTACAACCACGATGTCATTCCTCAACCCGGACTTGAAGGTTTCTCCCTCTGGACTCAGCTCCAGAGACATGGTGGTCTCTGGAGGACGGGGGAGAGTAATTAGTCACTCTCGAAAGTGTTTCCGAAGGTAGTGTTAAGATTCTGGTTCAAGTTCGGTTTCTTGTCGTTCGAGGTCACGATCTACGGAGTACAGTTTGAAAGTCACTTTGTTCGTGTTTTAGGACAATCTGTCAGATGGGTTTTCGTATGGTTCGGGGGTCTTTGGGGGTTTGTGTGATGGTCGGTACCGTGACGGGAAGTCTTTCTGTTCTATATCGAGGTAGGTGTTCTTGTGTCCGTGTTCAGGGGGGTTGGTCCTTTCGAATCGTTCCAGGTTGGGGTGAGTACCCCCCTTCTGTGGTGTTTATTCTCCTTGATGTCAGAAAGTCGGTCGTCTTTCTTCTACTGTTTGTATCATTTAATTTGTTTTATTTTTCTGTTTCTTTGTACGTTATCTACTTCCTTGTACCATTGTGGGTGTTCTATTTGTTTACTTCTTCTTCGTCCGTCGGGTGGAATTTTTATTAAGTCTCATTTTCATCCTTTCTACTAGATTTTAGAACCTTCATTTTCTCTCTGTGTTTCCCTTACTTCCGTACCTAGTTCTTCTATGTCTTTATAAATTGTTCCTGGATCTTATTTGTTTCTTGTCTGTTAGTCGTTATTTGTTGTCTTACTCTGTTTCCTATGTGACCTCCTTTGGTCATTGTATTATTGACTTCGTCTTTTTGTCTATGTACTCGACCCCACCTTTATCGACTTCGTTTCGTCTTGTTTCTTTTTTCCTACTTTTTTTTTTTTACTCCTGTTGGAGTCTCCGAGAACCCTGATGTGATTCACGTGGTTGTAGACTAGAGACCACCATGTTTCAGGACCTGAGTCCAGAGGGAGAAACCTTCAAGTCCGGTTGAGGAATGACATCGTGGTTGTAAAGTGTCCGATGTGTCGCGTCTTCTGTTCTGAGGTTCTGATTACCATTTTCGTTGGGAATCGTCGATTCTAATCGGTTTCTTTGAATGTGTGAATGTTTCTCACTTTCCCAAGGTCTTCTTCCCTTTTTCTTTACCGAACTCTTTTATGAACAACTCTAATGTCAGTTTTTTAAGGGATTGTACCCTTTCCTTTATCGGTGGGTTCAGGTCTGTCTGTTTCTCTGGGTATCTTTTATTTGGGTTACTGTTTATTCGGTTAGTTTGTATAATTAACTTTGTATAATAAGTCCTTGTATAATTAGTTTGATTGTTTCTAATTCGTGTTTCTTTTTACAATTTTTCTCGTTTCTTTTTCTTTGTTTATTGTAAGTCCCTCTAGGTGTATTCTGATTGTCGACTAGAAAGTTGTCTTTAAACAGTCCGGTCTTCCCCATTGTCCCATATGAATTTCACTATTTTCCCCCTTTTGGACGTTGGTTCTAACGAGATAGGTCGTTCCTAGAGTAAGTCTAAGTTTCCTCTTTATTTTCTAAAATGTCTATTTGTTTTCAGTCCTCTTAAGTCGTGTTAGTTTGGTTGAAATATTGTTTATGATTTCTTTGAATAGATCTTTTCCTTTGTATTCTCTTTCTTTTCCGGATGTAGGTAGAGTAGTCTTGACTAAGTTTACTTAAGAAAAACTCCTCCCTCCACCCTCCCCCCAAGTACAAACCCTTGCGTACATTCTTAATTTCTAAAATTTTAAATTTTTTATTTTTTTAATTATTTTAATTAAAATTTTTTAATTTTTTTTATTTTTTTTAATTTTTTATTTTCAACACGAAGGGGACTCCCTTTTTTTTTTTTTAAATTTTTGATACAAAAGATGTTTTTTTTTTTTTTCTTTTCCGGATGTCTTTGTTTGGGTTTTATTATTTCATTTACTATTATCTTAGTATGTATAGTTAAATATAGTAAATGTATTTACATTTACCTAATTTTCTAGGTTGGTTTTCTTCATCTAACCCACTTTCCTGTACTTTTGTTCTGAGGATACAAACGACAGATGTTCTCTGGATGAAGTATTGATATTTATATATGTCTAACTTTCACTCCCCTACCTATTTCTATAAGGTACGTTTAACTTTAGTTTTCTTTCGTCCCCATCGTTATGAGTATAGTCTATTTTATCTGAGATTTTATTTCTGGTAATGTTCTGTGTCACTTCCTGTGATGTATTGTTACTTCCCTAGTTAGGTTCTTCTTCTATATTGTTAATATTTATATATACGCGGGTTGTATCCTCGTAGAGTTATGTATTCCGTTTACAGTTGTCAAGAATTTCCACTGAGTCTTCATCGTGTTATTACCACTCCCTAAATTGTGAGGTGAGTGTAGTTACCTGTCTAGTAGGTCTGTCTGTCTGTTTAATTATTCTTTGTGTTGGAATTTTCTATACGTTCTTATCAACATGGATTGACTGTAGACGTCTCGTAAAGTAGGTTTCTCAAGTAAAGTGAAAAAAGGTTCATGTGTACCTTGTAGGAGGTCCTAACTAGTGTAAAACCCAGTGTTTATTTCAGAACCATTTAAAAAAAAATTAACTTTAATAAAGTTAGTAGAAAAGACTGGTGTAACGATATCTGAATCTACAATTTATGTTCTTTTACGGACATTTTTTGTGTTTGTGTACCTCCGATTTGTTATACGAGACTTATAGGTTTCCCAGTGACTTCTTTAGTTTCTTCTTTAAAATTTTTTACGGATATTTGTTAACTGTTACTTTTGTGTTGATTTTTGGATATCCTACATTATTTTCATCACCATTCTCCCTTCAAATATCGTTATGTTCGATTGAAGTTCTTTGTTTTCTTTATAGTTTATTTTCGTTCATCTTTTTCTTCTTGGGTTTTAAGGTTTTAATCATCTTCCTTTCTTTAGGATTTCTAATCTCGTCTTCATTTACTTTACTTCTGTTATCGTTTCTAGTTATTTTGATTTTCGAACAAGAAACTCTTTTATTTGTTTAAACTGTTTGGTAATCGGTCTGAGTAGGTCTTTTTTTGACTCTTCTGAGTTTAGTTTTTTTAATCTTTTGTTTTTCCTCTTTACTTTTGTCTGTTAAGTCTTTACGTTTCCTAGTATTCTCTGAGCCTCTCCCGTTACCGTTGGGTGAGGTCATGAGAACGAACCTTTTAGGGTACCCGTCTCCTCTGACCATCCGACGTCAGGTACCCCAGCGATTCTCAGCCTGTACTGACCCTCTGAAGTGAAAGTGAAATGCGAAAGGAAAAAAAAAAAGGCCCCATCACCCCCCCGTCAATTTCCAGTGGCCCGAAATTTCGTCTGAACCTGTCCTACCAGGGTCGGAGTGTTCCCCTGTCGGGCCGCCAGCACCCTTGTGAGTAGTGTCTTCGGGACAGGTGTCCGGGCCATCACCACGAAGCTCTCGAACTGTGACGTGAGGAAGGTCGTCGACACCTTCACGTCCTAGAGCACCAGGTCCTGGGTCATACGGCCGGACCGGCGTAGGAAGTGGTCTGGATCACCATATAGTTACCGACAGTGATGCCGAGGATTTCACAAGACGTGTCGGAGCGGGTGGAAGGGTCACTAGTTGCAAGGTGAAAACAGCAGGGGGACACGGAGTCACTGTAGATTGACCCTTAAGGACCGGAGTATCGTCAACAGTGTGTGGACGTACCCGAGTCCCCGTGTCGGGGTGAGTCCGTGGTCGGTCCAGAACCTACTTGTCGACAGTGTCTTCGGGAGGGGTGTCCGGGCCGTCACTACGAACCACAGTAATAGAAATTTCCTACATCGTGTAAACGACGTCGAGTCCTAGACCTTCAACCCGAAGGTCATCCGTCCCCGTTAGACGAGACAGTCGGTCCTGCAGTGTCGGAACCAACCGGGTTCCGATTCGAGTCTGTGGCTGACTCGGTACTTCAAGTAAGACAGGTTCTCCGCGACCCGTCGTAACAATAACAGAAAGTCTTTAGGTAACCAAGGTCCGGTGTACACGTGTTAGAGACAGGGGTGGTGGCATAGGTGTCCTAGAACCAAGGGTTTGGTCATGACGACCGATGCTATCTGGTGTGACGTCAACCCTGTAAGCTAGTTCATGGGTCTGGTCCGTATAAAACGTTCTGGGTAGGTACCCCTCAGTCACCTTCGTCGGTAGAACCCGTGGTGTGACTGAAGTAACGGAGAGAGCATCGTCCGGAACGTCCACTTTTGGGCCAACAGTATGACCACCCTTATAGACGTCACCGAGAACCGAAGTACTCCATGGGGAAGAAAGGGTACTAAGTACGATAAGAATGTAGGTCGGGACGTCGACTCTGTGTCTCTCCTCGTCCACCTCATGAGCAGACGTTTTTTCCTCGACACACGGTAGACCAGTAGCCCCTAGAGTGGTGACTTCGTCAGTGAGTCTCGGAAGTCCAGAAACTTCTACTACGGGTCCACGGCCCCTCTTACCCACCATAACAAGAGGCCAACGAAGAGGTCTCGTGCGGGTTCGGGTCTTTTCAGTCACCCTTCCAACATCCGGGAGCAGGGGAACACCACTTATCTTGACTTTCGAAGACCCTTCGTAGGGTCGAAAGTCTTGGCCAGGACCTACTCGAAGAGACCGTGGAGCCTCCCCACTAGTCTCGGGTCGTCGACCCACACGTGTCAGAGTACCTTTTACTATTGTCGTCCCGGGTTCCACCTGTTCCCCTACAGGTCCGGTGTCACCCGTCACCATCGGAACTCGAGGAATCACTTTACAAAGTTTATTCGAAGACTCCTTGAACTTCTCCTCGAACTTCTCCAGTAACACGTCAGCCAGATGTACTCAAGTTATCTACTACTCCAGACTCTACCGGTCCTGGAATTCGTCGTCGGGACAAGAGACCGAATCTAAGTGACATCGAGGGTTCTTGGGAAGCTACAGATAGTGTCGATGAGACACCAACCCAGTATACGACGGGTGTGAGGGTGTCACGTCCTGAGGACCCATCCCCTCCAAAACTTCTGAAGAACCGGTATTTTCTTTCACACCAACTCCCATACTCTGAAGGGTAGGGGTCATAAAGGTTTCTACCTTTGGTGAAAGTCTATGACTAGTCCAAACGTCAGGTTAAAGGATTACTTCAGGAGAAGTAAGTAATGGACTTAAAGAAGTAAAAGTAGATGATCGTCCTTTGAGTGTTGGAAGAGTCAGTAGAAGAAGGAGAACCAGAGGAGTAGGTAGGGAAGAAGAAAGTCGTTGAGGACCTGGAATCACTGTACCATGTGTCATTGCCCCACGGAGGAAAACAATGGGGGTCTTACTCAGGAGAAGACCGTGAGGTCC
This sequence comes from Capra ibex, assembly GCA_006410555.1. NCBI lineage: Eukaryota > Metazoa > Chordata > Mammalia > Artiodactyla > Bovidae > Capra > Capra ibex. The sequence goes on along the minus strand of SJYO01015557.1, from coordinate 619,999 downwards.
GTGTTTGACTAAAATGTCCAGACCGTGGAGTGGTGACGGGAGACGAAGTGTGGACCTCTCACGGGTAACCCCGGGAAAGTCCCCAGTGTCATTCCCTGTACTGGTCGAAACTCAGACTAGGCGAGTACCAGAGAGTCCACGAGGACTGCTACCTCAAGGAGGAGTGTTGCCTTTGTGATGTCCGACGTTATGAGTAGTGTGAGCTTCTGTCGAAACAGTCAGGGTGACGTCCACATTGAAAGGACCGTGTCGTTGGGACCTAAGTCCGGGAAGAGACGACCCCTTCAGACCCGTGAGTATAAGTCTGACCTTCCTTTGGCGGATGGTACATTGTCATGGACACGAAAGGGGCCCCCTTCACTTCTGTCTCCACAACTCAGACTTCTGACGTGTGTTGAAGGTGTCCCAAGACTTATGGGATTTTTTTTTTCACAAAACAATTTTTTTTTTTTTAGCTACAGGATAATCTTAAGAAGTATGTGAGTGTTTACAAGGTTACAAATTAAAAGACGGAGATTCTAAGAACTTAGTCGTCGTTACAACTAAACCAAACTATAAAAGTAGAAGGTATTTCACACCTGTTTATACACCAGTTTTAGTTGAGTTTTCCCAGAAAATACCGATAGTCTCTCTAGACTACCTAAATGACTCCACCCGAGTACTCACACCGGAGTCGGCGTTCCAAAACCATTACTTTCTCACCAGTCCTCGGAAAGTTATAATAGGTTGGAATTCAGTTATAAAGACCCCTTTGGTGATTCGTCAAGACAGTACCGCTCCGTCGTAGACCCTTGATACCCCGTGACCACCTCCACCCCCGACAAGAAGTCCCGTGGCCACCTAGGTAGGTGTAGAGGTAAAGGTGGTGGGAGGTGAAATGTGAAAGTACGTAACTCCTTCCTTTACCGTTAGGTGAGGTCACAAGAACGAGACTCTTAGGGTCCCTTCCCCCTCGGACCACCCGACGACAAATACCATAGCGTGTCTCAACCTGTACTGACTTCGTTGAATCGTCGTCGTCGTCGTCGTCGTATTCTCTGATGATTCTCGTTGATACGGTTATTTTAGTTACTGGACCTTCTTAACCTTTTTAAGAATCCTTTCATATTGGAAAATTTTGACTTACTCTTTCTTTAACTTTTAAACTTGGGTTTGTACTTGTAGTTTGGACTAGTTTGGACACTAGTTTTTGGAAGGTTGTTTGTTTTCGGGTGTCAGTCTACTGAAGTGTCTACTAAAGATCGTTTTCTCGATTATGGATAGAAAGAGTTTGAGAAGGTCTTTTAACGTCTCCTTCCTTATGAAGGTTTGAGTAATATACTCCGGTTGTAGTGGGACTGTGTCTTTAGTCTGTTTCTATAGTGTTTTTTTTTTGTTTTAATGTCCGGTTACAGTGACTACTTGTATCTACGTTTTTAGAAGTTGTTTTAAGATCGTTTGTCTTAGGTACTAGTTCACCCGAAATAGGGATCCTACGTTCCTAAGAAACTATATACGTTTAGTTAGGGACGTTTTTTTGGTATAATTGTTCAACTTTCTATTTTTGATATGTCAGAAGTTATCTACGTCTCTTTCCAAAACTGTTTTAAATTATGGGTAAATAATATTTTCTTTTTTTTTTCTTTTGAGAGGTCTTTCATTCGTATCTTCCTTGTATGAACTTGTAATATTTTCACTTTCACTTTCAACGAGTCAACACAGACTGAGAAACACTGGGGTACCTGTTGAGGTACCTGAAAAGGTCCGGTCTTATGACCTCACCCATCTGAAAGGGAAGAGGACCCCTAGAAGGGTTGGGTCCTTAACTTAGGTCCAGAAGGTGTAACATCCACCTAAGAAATGGTCGACTCGGTGTCCCCTTCGCATTATGTCTAGTATATGGTTTTTAGGTGTCGTTTGTAATAGAAGTCACCAGTTTTCGACTTTTGTAAAGGATTCTAGTCCTTGTTCTGTTCCCACCGGTGAGAGTAGTGTTAATAAGTTGTATCAAAACTTTCAGGATCGGTGTCGTTTAGTCTTTTCTTTTTCTTTATTTTCTTATGTCTAACTTTTTTTTCATTTTGAGAGTGACAAACGTCTACTGTATTATTGTATGTATCTTTTAGGACTTCTACGATAGTCTTTTAATGAATTTCGATTAGTCACTTAAATCGTTTCACCTTCCTATATTTTAATTATAAGTCTTTAGGGAATGTAGGATATGTGATTGTTAATTTTAAGTCTGTCTCTTTAATACCTTTGTTGGGATAAGTGGTGACGTCGTTGTTTTATTTTATAGATTATTGTTTGGATGGATTTCTCGGACATACGTCTTTTGATTTAGTGATTACTTTCTTCAGTTTCCGTTGTGTTTTTCTACCTCTCTATATGGACAAGAACCTAACCTTCTCAGTTATAACACTTTTATTGATATGATAGGTTTCATGTCTAAATTACGTTAAGGAAAGTTTTATGATCGTCATAAAAAGTGTCTTGATCTTGTTTTTAAAGTGGTTTTCTTTGTGTTTTCTGGGGTTTATCGGTTTCGTTAGAACTCTTTCTTCTTAGTGTGACCTCTTTAGTTGGAGGGATGGAAGTCTGATAAGATGTTTCGATATCAGTAGTTCTGCGTACCACGACCGGGGTTTTTTACCTTTATATCTAGTCACCTTATCCTGTCTTTCGGGTCTCTATTTGGGTGTGTGGATACCCGTGGAATAGAAACCGTTTCCTCCGTTCTTATGTGTTACCTCTTTTCTATTGGAGAAGTTAGTAACCACAACCTTTTGACCTATCGATATTCATTTTCTTACTTTAACCTTGTGAAAGATTGTGGTATGTGTGGTATACGTTTTTATTTGAGTTTTACCTAATTTCAGAATTTACTCTCCGGGCTTTATATTTAAAGAATATCGTTTTGTATCCGTCATGTAAGAAACTGTATTTAGTACCGTTCTAAGAGAAACTGGGTGGAGGATCTCCTTACCTTTATTTTTCTTTTTATTTGTTTACTATGGATTAATTTGAATTTTCGAAAAAGTGTCGTTTCCTTTGTTATTTACTAATTTTCCGTTGGGAATCTTACCCTCTATTATTAACGTTTACTTCGTTGACCGTTTCCTAAGTAGAGATTTCATATATTCGTCAAGAATGTCGAGTTATAATCTTTTTGTTTCAGGTTAGTTTTTTACCCGTCTTCTGGATTTGTCTGTGAAGAAGCTTCTTCTGGATGTCCATCGGTTATTTATGGACTTTTCTACGAGTGATAGTGAGTAATAATCTCTTTACGTTTAGTTTTGATATTACTCCATAGTGGAGTGTGAATATTCTTACCGAAAGTGTTTTTTTTTTTAGATGTTTTTTATTTACGAAATCTCCTATGTCTCTTTTCCCTCGAGAGAACTTGACAACCACCCTTACGTTTGACGATGTCGGTCATACCTCTCGTGGTAACCCTAAGGATATTTTGATATTCATTATGATGGTACGACGACGATTCAGTGAAGTCAGCACAGGTTGAGACACCCTGGGGTATCTGCCGTCGGGTACTCCGAGGGGGCAGGGGCCCCAAGAGGTCCGTTCTTGTGACCTAACCCAATGGCAAAGGAAGAGGTTACGTACTTTCACTTTTTACTTTCATAACAGTGAGTCAGCACAGGCTGAGAATGGCTGGGGTACCTGACGTCGGGTGGTCCGAGGAGGTAGGTACCCTAAAAGGTCCATTCTCACGACGATATGCTGGGTCGTTAAGGTGATGTCCCGTATATGGGACTCTTTTGGTACTGACTTTTTCTGTAAACATGGGGTTTCAAGTAACGTTGTGATAAACGTTATGGATCCTGTATCTTCGTTGGATCTACAGGTAGTTGTCTACTAATTTTTTTTTCAGTACCACGTATATATGGTACCCTGTAATGAGTTGGTATTTTTTCTTGTTTAAAAACAGGTAAGATCATTCCACCTACTTGGATCTCAGACAATGTGTCTCACTTCATTTAGTCTTTTTCTTTCTGTTAATAACGTATAATTACATATATATACCTTTGGTCTTTCCACTATAACTAATTAGATAAACGTCCCTACCTTACCTCTACATCTATATCTCTTGTCGGAACACCTGTGTCACTCCCTTCCTTTCTAACCCTGTTTACCTTTTTCGTCGTGACTGTATGTATGTGGTGGTATACCTTTTGTTTATCAACTACTCTTCGATGACATGATGTACCCCTCGTGTCGAACCGTGAGACACTAATGGACATCTTCCGAGGGTGACGTCTCCCCATCCTACCCAACTTCCCACTTTCTACATGGACGACTAGACGTAACAACATACCGTTTGTGGTTGTGTTGTAACATTTCGTTAAAAGGAGGTTAATTTTTTATTTTTGTTGACTTTAACTTAATGATATACTAAGTCGTTGAAGTGAAGACCGATATATTGAATTCTTTTACTTTTGTGATTAAACTTTTCTACGTGAGTGTGGTTCCAAGTGTCGGGTAATAAATGTTATCGATTCTATACCTTGCTTCTTCCGTTACCGTGGGGTGAGATCATGAGAACGGACCTTTTAGGGTACCTACCTCCTCGGACCATCCGACGTCAGGTACGATTCCCAGCCTGTACTGACTCGCTGAAGCGAAAGTGAAAAGTGAAACTACGCAACCTCTTCCTTTACCGTTGGGTGAGGTCCCAAGAACTGACCTCTTAGGGTCCCTGTCCCCTCGGACCACCCGACGGCAGATACCCCAGCGTGTCTCAGCCTGTGCTGACTTCACTGAATCACCGTTCTATACCTTCGTTGGATTCACAGACAGGTAGTTGTCTACTTATTTCTACACCTGTTATACGTACATATTTCACCTTATACTAAATCGGTATTTTTTACTTTAATACGGTAAATGTTACTGTATCTACCTGTATCTCCGTTATACAGACCACTGTATTCAGTCTGTTTCCTTCTACTTATAAAATACACTTAGATTTTTTATCTTGTTCACTTATTTTTATATCGTCTTTGTCTGAGTCTCTATATCTCTTACTTGATCACCAATGGTTACCCCTATTTCTTCACCTCTCCACCTCTCTTCCATCCACTAATTATCCTTGTTGGTTGATACATTTTTATTTATTCGATATTTATATATAACATAGGGACCTCCTCCCGTGTCGTTGAGTGAGGTCACAAGAACGGACCTCTTAGGGTACCTGTCTCCTCGGACCACTATATGTCAGGTATCCTACCGTTTCGTAGTCTGTGTTGACTTCACTGAATCGTGCAATCGTATGTACATACGTATATAACATATCGTATCCCTTTATGTCTGTAACAAAACATTATTGGGTAACATATTAGATATTGGTATTGTAAATATATGGACTTTTATTATATTATAACATTTAGTTGATAAGAAGTCAGAAATTTTGATCTTTGTACATCCAGGTCTCTTCTTTCATCACCAATGGTCTCGTTCCTCTCTACCCTTAATCCCGTTTTACCCACCTTCTGTAATTGACGTACTTTTCGTTTACAAAACTACGACTACATTTCATGTGTCTTCATCTTTATGTCACAACATGTACATTTGAATATATTACAATATTTAGTGACAATTGGAACCATTTTAATTAATTTGATATTTCAAACGAAAATTATCTTGGTCTGGTAACCTAACTTGACAGAGTAAATCAGTTTTACAATTTGACCAACGAAAGACCCCCTTATTTTTTTTTTTTACCGGAATTTCAATGCCGTTCATAATGTTGTCTGAAAAACCTCCTAATACTGACAAAGACGAAATAGAAACTTCTCTTTCTCACCCACTGACTGTGGGAGTTAGAGACCACGACGACCTGTGAAAAGTCATCCTCTGAACAACTCCCCTGACGAAACGACACGATATCATGTCGGTTGTAATTGATGTTCCACTCTTGAGACAATAACGTCGACATGAAGAGACCTTTAAAACTTTAAAGTCCTTTGTCGTTATTAAATCCTAGGTACCTCCTTTTACATACACACTATTAAAGTAGAGTATTGAGTGACGTTCCCGAATCATATCGGATCTTCGGATATCGTTAGTCTGAATTTTAGATTTTGGTTTCAGAGACTGATGGCATAGACCTGGGTAGTTGAGAACCCTACTTTACGATATCTCCGAATCGTTGGAGACGGAAACTACCTTCCTTCGTGATGTATCATGTCGATCCTCAAACGGTCTTTTGGATACTTCGCCAGTTGAACAAGTGACATGGACGGTGGTACACGGTAAACTAGGTTGAGGTTCTAGAGGGTTTGATGAGGGAAGCTCAACAACAAAGTACGGGACTACCTGACTAAAAAGACATAAGGAGGTGAAAGATCTTTGAGACTAACGTTCTACGAAAACGTTAAAGACGGGATAACCCCTATAAGGACCATCCTATGTTATATCATTCACTAATCGTCGTAAAACCGAATGTATACATCAATATACATGAGCACCCCGAAGGGACCACCGAGTCTCCAATTTCGCAGACGGACCTTACACCCTCTGGACCCAAGTTAGGGACCCATTCCTTATAGGGGACCTCTTCCTTTACCGTTGGGTGAGGTCATGAGAACAGACCTCTTAGGGTACCTCCCTCCTCGTATGAACATAATATTCATAGACTCTAGGTAAAGACCGAGACCACTGAAACTTGTCCAGTGAATGGACCTCAATCATTTTGACGTTTCAAGTTCCTGTATCAGGAGATCCGAGGGTTCTGGAGACTGTGGTAGACGTTTCAATCTCCCCTTTCAGGTGTCTTTTGGTGGGAATGAAAACTGTCGTTGACGTTCAAGTCTCTTAAGGGTTTGGTGGGAGATCATACTATCAGTCTTCTTCCTGAGTCTTTACTTTCGACAATATAAGTACTAATACCAAATAATGTTCTGTTCCTACGTATAATTTTAGTCTTTCACTTAACTACGTTTCCCGTCTCAGACCTTCATAATGTTTTCACTTCAAAGATAGTGGGAGTACTGTAACGAGAGGAGAGTCATAGGTACACACTACTATATGTGTCTCATAACTGTTAGTCCCTCTGAGACCGTTCAGAGGTGAAGTCTCAAAAATAACCCTGAGATAATGAATCTGTCCTAACTGACTAACTAACGGAAACACCGACTTGAGTCGTAGGTCCAGTTGATTATGAAACGAGGGGTGGGATTTAGTGTACCAAACAGGGACACCATAACCGTTGAGGGTACAATTCTGGCAGTCCACACAAGTCGGTGGTGGTATTTGTTTCTGTAAGATGGTCAAATTATATCTCCGTTGAGGGTCTTTAGTCCCCGTTTCCAGTCACGAGAGAGACCCGTTCAGATTTTAGAAATGATGTGTAATGAATTGTAGAGATTCTGAGTCAAAAGAGTAGATTTACTCTTATTAGTACAACTGGAATACTAAAAATGTGGAATTAAGTATTTTGTACTTTGTTAAAAGATCTAAGTTTTTCAGGGTGAAATCTCTTAGGAAACTCTAAAGACGAATTAATCTCATCAAAGAGACAGACCGAGTTTATAAAATTCATCAAGGACGGAGGTTTGGGATGTAAGGTTTCTCAAGAAACTATTAAGAGTAACATGTTGTAGGAGTTCTCGTCTGTCAGAGATGACAGTCCTCTTGATCAGGTGGTGTCATCTTTCGGGTGACCCAGTTCGTGACCATCTTCTCGACCGAGGTCGGGAGTAGTCGACATACTAGATCCCGTTCAGTAAATTGAAGACATTCGGAGTCCAAAGAGTAGACTTTTTACTTCTATAGTACGGACGTTCTAGATGGAGTGTCCATCTAAAGTATATATACACTTTTACAAAAATTCGTTTGAAATAGTTTTCATACCAGTTCGAGAGTCTATGATCTTGAGGTATACAAGGGAGGAAGGACTTGGAGGGAGGGTGGAGGGTGGGGTAGACTGGAGAGATCCAACAGTGCCTCGTGACCTAAACTCGAGAGACGTAGCATGTCGGTGGAAGGTGACCGATAGATTAAAATGTACACCAAACACGAATACACACAAAGTTACGACGAGAGAGTGAAGTAGGGTGACGGAGAGGAGAGGTCGGAGTGGGGGCGTCGTGGGGTTAGCACAGGTGTTCAGACAAGAGTTACAGACGGGACCTGAATCCAGGTAGTCCTGGTAGAAAGATCTAAGGTATATATACGTAATTATATACGTATATATAAGGCATATATACGTATCATATAATTACATTATTACACAAAAAGAGAAAAACTGAATGAAGTGAGATATATAGTCAGAGATCCAAATAGACGAAGTAATCTTGACTCAGTTTACGTAAGGAAAAACACCGATTCATTATGAGGTAACACATATACATGGTGTTAAACAAATAGGTAAGTAGACAACTACCTGTAAATCCAACGAAGGTATAGGATCGAGAACATTTATCACGACGTCACTTGTAACCCCTTGTACAGAAAAAGTCAATACCAAAAGAGTCTCATATACGGGTCATCACTCTGACGATTTAGTATATCATCAAAATAAGGATTAAAAATTTCCTTAGAGGTACGATAAGAATATCACCGGCATAGTTAAACGTAAGAGTGGTTATTAAGTTCTCCCAAGGGAAAGGAGGTGTGGGAGAGGTCATAAAGACAAACATTAAAAAACCACAACCGGTAAGACTGTCCACACTCTACTATGAAGTACCATCAAAACTAAACATAAAGAGATCATTACTCGTTACTTGTTATTACTCGTTATTTGTAGAAAAGTGTACAAATAACCATTGGGTATACAGAAGAAATTTCTTTATAGACAAATCCATAAGACAGGTGAGAAACTAACCCAACAAATAAAAAGATTATAACTCGACGTACTCGACGAACATATAAAACCTCTAATTAGGAAACGATCAACAAAGTAAAAAAGTAATAAAAGAGGGTAAAACTCCTAACAGAAAAGTGAAATAAATATCAAAGGAAACCACACATTTTCGTAAAATAAATTAACCCGGGGTAAACAAATAAAAACAAAAATAAAGGTAATGAGATCCTCCACCCAGTATCCCACACAAAGGGAGATTCTCAAAACATCAAAGACCAGAATGTAAATCCAGAAATTAAGTAACTATGGAATAAAAACACATGTCACAATCTTTCACAAGATTAAAGTAATAAAATGTGTATCGACAGGTCAAAAGGGTCGTGGTGAATAACTTTTCTGACAGAAAAGAGGTAGTATATAATAACGGAGGAAACAGTTTCTATTCCACGGGTATCTACAAAGTCAAATAGAGTCCCGAAAGATAGAACAAGGTAACAAGATATAAAGATAAAGAGCTGGTCATGGTATGACAGAACTACCGACGTCGAAACATCATATCAGAGTTCAGTCCGTCCAACTAAAGAGGTCGAGGTAAGAGGAAAGAGTTCTAACGTGTTTCGAAAAAGACTTGGTACCATGTTAAATTGATTTTGTATGAGTTGTGGTGTTACATTTCTAAAATCATACGGAAGGTAAAACTAGAAGGGAATGAAAGATATCTCTTAAAGGATAAACATCCGTATATCCTAATAGTTTATTTCTTGAAATTATTTATAGAATTATTATTGGTAGGAAAGAGGATCAATTATTCTCTTCTGACTCGAAGACCTTCCACGGTTCAGGTGACGTTGATAGTGAGTCGTCTCAGAAGATTCGTCCCGGGTCCCGAAAGAGACGTTTCGGTACTACGGACTAGAAAGCTCGAGTAAAAGGGATTACAATTTAATCAAAACGATGTCAAAGATGATAAACTGTTATACTTTTCTTTGAACTGAGAAATTATTTAAAGACAAAATGAGTCCCAGAACTAAATTCTATCGACCAGTCAGTTAAGTCAGTGAGTGTACAGGTTGAGAAACGTTGGGGTACCTGACGTCGTGTGGTCCGAAGGGACAGGTACTGGATTACGTCTCGAACGAGTTTGGGTATAGTTAGTTCAGCTACTACGGTAAGTTGGTAGAGTAGGAGACAGTTGGGGAAGAGGAGGATGGAAGTTAGAAAGGGTCGTAGTCCCAGAAAAGACCACTCAGTCAAGAAGAGTAGTCCACCGGTATCATAACCTCAAAGTCGAAGTCGTAGTCAGGAAGATTACTTATAAGTCCTGACTACAGGAAATGCTACCTGACCGAAGTAGAGGAACGTCAGATTCCCTGAGACTTCTCAGAAGAGGTTGTAGTGTCAAGTTTTCATAGTTAATTAGGCGTGTGTCGAAAGAAATATCAGGCTGAGAGTAAGTAATTACTGTTGACCTTTTTGGTATCGAAACTGATCTACCTGGAAAAAAACCTTTTCAGAGACGAAAAATCATACGAGAGATCCAACCAGTTTCGAAAAGAAGGTTCCTTGTTCATAGAAAATTAAAGTACCGACGTCAGTGGTAGACGTCACTAAAACCTCGGATTATTTTATTTCAGACAGTTATAAAGGTAATAAAGGTCAGATAAACGGTACTTTACTACCCCGGTCTACGGTACTAGAATCAAAAGACTGACAACTCAAAATTCGGTTGAAAAAGTGAGAGGAGAGAACGAAAGTAGTTCTCCGAGAAATCAAAGAAAAGTGAAGGACGGTAATCCCATCACAGTAGACGTACAAACTTCGATAACTATAAAGAGAGTTGTTAGAACTAAGATCGAAAAAGAAGTAGGTCAGGGCGTAAAGTGTACTACATGAGACGTACATTAAATTTATTCGTCCCACTGTTCTATGTCTGAAGTGCACGAGGAAAGGGTTAAACCTTGGTCAGGTAACAAGGTATAGGTCAAGATCGACGACTAAGAACTGGACGTGTGTCTAAAGAGTCCTCCGTTCATTCCACCAGACCATAAGGGAAGAGAGATTCTTAAAAGGTGTCGAACAACAATAGAGATCAGTTTACGAAACCGTATTAGTTATTTCGTCTTCATCTATAAAAAGACCTTGAGAGAACGAAAAGGATAGTACGTTACCTACAACCGTTTAACTAAAGGTCAAGGAGACACAAAAGATTTAGGTAGAACTTGTAGTGTTACAAAGTACCAAGTACACGACAACTTCGGACGTAACCTCTTAAAACTTGTAATGAAACGATCGTACACTCTACTGATGTTAACACGCCATTAAACTTGTAAGAAACCGTAACGGGAAGAAACCCTAACCTTCCTTTTCACTGGAAAAGGTCAGGACAGTGGTGACAACTCAAAAGGTTTAAACGATCGTATAATTGACGTCGTGAAATTGTCGTAGTATAAACTCTTAAAGATTATCGAATTGACCTTAAGGTAGTGGAGGTGATCGAAACAAACGTCACTACGATGGATTCTGCGTGAACTGAAGCGTAAGGTTCTACACACCGAGATCCTAGACCGAGTCTCACTAGTGTGGTAACACCGATGGACCCAATACTTCTAGAAAAAACATATCAAGAAGACACATAAAAATGGTGGAAAAGAATTATAGAAGACGGAGACAATCCAGGTATTGTAAAGACAGGAAATAACACGGGTAGATACGTACTTCACAATGGAATCATAGAGACTAAAAGAACTTCTCTAGAGATCAGAAAGGATAAGATAACAAAAGGAGAAAGAGACGTGACTAATGACTCCTTCCGAAAGAATGGATAGGAACGATAAGAAACCTTGAGACTTAAGTTTACACATATAGAAAGGAGAAGAGGAAAACGAAATCGAAGAGAAGAAAGGAGTCGATAAACATTCCGGAGGAGTCTGTTGGAAAAACAGAAAAACATAAATAAAAGAAGTCCTACCAGAACTAGGGACGGAGGACATGTTACAGTGCTTGGAGACAGGTCTCAAGAAGTCCATGAGACATATAGTCCAGATTATGGAACTTAGATAAAGAGTGAAAGTGACATATTAGTATTCTCTAAAATAAAGTCAGTATGACCTTACCAGATCACCAAAGGGGATCTGGAACTGAAAGAAGTTAAATTCAGACTTAAAACGTTATTCCTCAAGTACTAGATTCGGTGTCAGTTGAGGACCATAACCAAAACGACTGACACATCTCGAAGAGGAAGAAACCGACGTCTCTTATATTAGTTAGACTAAAACCACAACCGGTAGACCACTGCAGGTACACATCTCAGAAGTGAACACAAAAACCTTCTCCCACAAACGATACTGGTCCCGTAAGAGAACTGTCTTAAGACGATCGAAAACGGAACGAAATAAAACATGAGGTCCCGGTTAAAACGGACAAAGAGGTCCATAGGAAACTGAAAGATGAAAACGTAAGGTCAGGGAATAATACTTTTACTGTAGAAAACCCCCACAATCAAGATTTTCCAGAACATCCAGAGGTATTTTGGCAAGTCGAAGTCGAAGAACTCGTAATGACCAACCCCGTATTTGAACTTAATGACACTATAACTTACCAAACGGAACCTTAACTTGTCTCTGTTAAGACAGTAAAAACTCTAACGTAGGTTCATGGTGTAAAGTCTGAGAAAAACTGATTCTCCCGATAACGTAAAGAAGATACCTTAAGAACGGGTGTCATCCTCTATATTACCAGTAGACTTAATTTAAACGGGTAAGGTCAGGTGAAAACAAGTGACGAAGGATTTTATAACTATAAGTGAGAACGATTGAGGACGAACTGGTGAAGGTTAAACGGAACTAAGTACCTGGATTGTAAGGTCCAAGGATACGTTAAAACGAGAATTGTCGTAGCCTGAAATGAAGGTAGTGGTCAGTGTAGGTGTCGACCAGCAACAAAAACGAAACCGAGACAAAGAAGTAAAAAAGGACCTCAATAAAGAGGTGAGTGAGAAGAGCTCATCGTATAACCCATGAATACCTGGACCCCTAAAGTAGAAAACCACAGTGTAGGAAAACCGAAAAGTACCCCAAGAGTTCCGTTCTTATGACTCCACCAAACGGTAAGGGAAGAGGTCACCTGGTACAAAATAGTCTTGAGAGGTGGTACTGGGCAGGTAGAACCCACCGGGATGTGTCGTACCGAGTATCAAAGTAACTCAATCTGTTCCGACACCGGGTACATTAGTCGAACTAATCAAAAGACACTAACACCAAAAGTAGAGAGACGGGACTGTCTATTTTATTCTTCAAATACATTCGAAGGACTACCCTCTCTGACTGACACCCCTTTTGATCCTAAAAAAAAAGGACTACACACCCCGGAACAAGTCATTTAGAAATTAGGCTAAAAGACAACTATCCGTCCTGAAAGAAGAGAGGGACAACAAACCGGACTCTGGTTTGATACCACCTCCGTTACTTCTCTTACTGTTGGAGGAAGTTATACAGGGGATGTCCGTACGGCGTGAGGTACAGGGGTTCGAGAGTCGTCCGGTCACGGATGGGTGGGGATATGGTCTCTGAGGATATGAGAGTGTCTTTTTAGACCGAGTCAGAGAACACCCCGGTGACGAGGAAAGAGGACCTAGGACCACGTGTGTTCCAAAACAAACACGGGAGGTTCTCAGACAAAGGGGTCAGGACACCTTCAAGACATTTTTAGGGTGAACGGAGATTTCAGTTTAAGGGACCCCCAAGAGTCAGGGAAACGGTCTAGGAGTCCAACCCTTTAGACAACATTCGGTATCTTAAAAGAATTGAAACGTTCTTTAAGAAAACATATTAACAAGACCTCAGACACCCAGTAGACGAGCCGTCGAGATACCACCCTAATCACTACTGAAGGAGGTTCCGAATACGACACACTGGGTCCATCGACGTGGGACTCGGGGACGGAGACTTCGTCTGATAACGACTGGGTATAGAGGTGACCTCTGAGTTTGTGTATAGACCGAGTTAGAGACACACCAGAGACTCAGGACCACGAGTGTTCCAAAACAAATTCAGGAGACTCACAGAGGTCACCCATACCCCAAACTAAGATTTGCACTACAGTGGGGAGGATGGCAGAACGACACCGAAGAGGAAACGGGAACCTACACCCCATAGAAAAACACACAACCCCCCACCCCTAGGTTCTAAGAGGACGGTTACTAACAAGTCGTCACTCAACATTAAAACCTCAAGAATGTCCTCTTCTACTCTTCCTTTCTTTTATAAAGTCTATTCGGTCTGTGTAAGGTTTTAATCCTAAACGCGAGGGTTCCAGTCCCAACCCGATCCCATACCGATCTCCAACACCTTTTCCGGGTCCCCTAGGAGAACTACCGTTCAAAGGTCTTTCTTTTGACTCCGACTCCTTCCGGGGAAGGTCTACCTTCCAGGTGTCATTACTCCCCCTTCCTCACGGATCCGACGAACTGGAGTCGGAGAAAGGACTGATTTACGTCAGTACTACGTCTCTCCCAGTCTCCCTGTTCCCCTCCCCNNNCCCCCCCCCTGACCCTCCCCCTTCTTACACCGTGTCGGTTACGGTCCCCTATCTCCTCCGTTTTCTCTACCTTTCTGTACTCTCTTCCTTTCAATACCTTTCAGGACTGTCTATTCTATACGGACTCTGTCTCCACTAGTCCTTTTGTCTTTTCATCTTTTCTTTACGTTCTCTTTACCCATTTACAAAAGACAACACTTTTGAGTTTTTATTATAGTCCAAACTTTCACTGAGGTTTCACGTCCTTTTTTACTGAAAGACGAAAAGGTAAAGAAGCAAATCGATGTGGGAGTTTCTTAAACAGTCACAACCGGTGTATATCGAATTCCTCCTAGCGTCAAATGGGTCTATGTTTTTCGATCTCAGATGCAATAGAGTAAGACTCTACCCACTTCCCAGTATAAGAATTTAAACACACACATATCATTTTCCGTCTTTTCTATTATACAGGAGACTCATCCTGAAAAGTGAATGTTTCCTGAGTTGGTTTGATCGTGGATTAGGAAAAAGTGTAGAAGGACAGTCAAGACGGACAAACGACGTGTCCTAGAACCGACCTAGGACACCGACCTAGAACTCCACCTGTGTGTCTCGACCACGAAATAATGAAATAAATGTATGACATGGTAAGAAGTAGGACAAGTGTCACGGTTAACAGAACGACAAGTGTGACAGGCGTGGCAAGCGACTTGGGTCCAATCCGTTCCACACTCGATTCTTCGACCTTCTTCTATGTTCCTCGACATCCTTGAATCAGTGCAAACAAGAGAAGACCGACCGTATCGTCGGCGTCGTCGTCTGTATTGTATTGTGTTGGATTGGCGTGTGTTGGAGAGAGGACCGACTGTGTCGTCGGTGTTGTCATAAGAGAGGACCAACTACGTCGTCGGTATCGTCATTTATGTGATATATGAGAGGAGAGTACCGACTGGGTTGTCTGTGTCGATACTGTGTCGTTTTTTTTTTTTTTTTCGGCGGAGAAAGAACCCACTTCAAGTATATAGGGATGTCGTGTTTCGTCGAGTACTGGTTCGTTCATGGAGTACCGTACGTACACGTCATGATACACTAGAGTCGACAATGTATCAGTAATAAATGTTTTGCACCCCGCTCTCTCGGACTTGTGTGGTAGAACCGATGAAACTTGTATGGTTCATGTGTGTATACATGAACCGAAATTTTATGGAGACATATAAACCACTTGTCCCATTATATAAAATCCATACTCTCCCATTGTCCGTTCTTCCGGTCCCCAGAGGTTTGCCTCCTTTATCCGACGTTCACAGTCTGTAAAAATAGAGAGAGAATTCTCCGTCCTCCTTTGTTTGATCACTATATAAAAAGGGGGAAGAGTTTAAAAGGAGAAAAGGGGAAGATGTTTAAATTTTCCTCCACAGACAATTTTATGACACAACGGTATTATTGTGGATCAAGGTGGACTTCAATTGATAAGAGTTTGGAACTCAATTGGATACATAAGAAGAATACCTTCACAAACAGAATTCGATACAATTACATGATACGTAAATGGGGTCTGAGACAGAAGTTCATCCAAGGGGGATTACTGAGTCTTGGATGAACTGTTTGGTAATACAATATGAGTCTATAACAAGGAGATTAGATACTGAAGTGAAAATGAAAAGTGGAAGTACGTAACCTCTTCCTTTACCGTTGGGTGAGCACAAAAACGGACCTCTTAGGGTCCCTGCCCCCTCGGATCATCCGACGACAGACACCCCAGCGTGTCTCAGCTTGTGCTGACTTCGCTGAGTCGTCGTCGTCGTCGTTAGATACATTTGCTTTGACATACCATTGGACGAGAAGATGTTCTAAGTTCAGTTAGCAAAATACCGGGTCCTACTTAGTGGACCACGGCTCTAATAGGGTTTTACGTAGAATACCCACTCCCCGGACCACGGTAAGACTCAAAATTCTGTAAGGAAAGAAAGTAATTGTCTGACGATTACTGATGTATTGTAGGTCGACTTCTGATCATCCCCCCATGAGAAAGACGGG
The DNA here is from genome assembly GCA_006410555.1 of Capra ibex. Lineage (NCBI taxonomy): Eukaryota > Metazoa > Chordata > Mammalia > Artiodactyla > Bovidae > Capra > Capra ibex. The sequence continues at coordinate 603,651 of SJYO01015557.1, read as the reverse complement.
GGAAGACTACGGATACAGTCTTCGAAAGAGATAGAGGAAATATGAAATTATTTTGAAATAATGTGTTTTCGAGACTCACTAGTTCGGAACAGAGACCTGGACTAACTTAAGAAGAGGAGGTCTCCGGTTCTTAGGACCGTAGAAAAGTACCCAGTCGTTGTTGGAAAGTCCAAATTTCGTTTCTTACGACGTGGTGGCGACGAGATTAGAAGAGACGTACGTACGGTCGTACGATTCAGCGAAGTCAGTATAGACTGAGAAACGTTGGGACACCTGACGTCGGACGGTCCGAGGAGACAGGTACCTTAACAGGTCCGTTCTTACGATCTCATTCAACGGTACGGAAAGAGGTCCCTGGCCTGGGGTTTAAGGTGTCGGTGTAAAGTGCACTAGTCTACTCGGTCCCGTCGTTAACGTGTCTCGGGAGGACCAGTCCGAATTGCAAAAGGGAGTGGTAGAAATTTGAAAATTTCAAATTTTATTTGTGTCTCCTTTTAGACGTCCATACAAAGACCTCACTTCCTATCGATACTCGTTTACTGACACCGGTCGACGAACGTCTGACAAAGTAACGTTCCCGTCTACTCTTCCATTGTCCGTCCTTCCGATCCCCAGGGGTTCACCTCTTTTATCCGACGTTCACAGTCTGAAAAAAAGGGAGAGAGAATTCACCGTCCTCTTTTGTTTGATTTTAACAGTCTAAAAAAAAAAAGGAAGAACGGGTTATACGATGACCTCTAGTCACCTCTTTATTGAGGTCTTTCTTACTTCCCTAGTTCGGTTTCGTTTTTGTTATGGGTCGACACCTACACTGACCACTATCTTCGTTCCAGGCTACGACATTTCTCGTTATAACGTATCCTTGGACCTTACGGTCCAGGTACTTAGTTCCGTTTAACCTTCACCAGTTTGTTCTCTACCGTTCTCACTTGCAGTTGTAAGATCCTTAGTCGTTTGATTTTACCTGACCTTACCCACTTAAATTGAGTCTACTGGTAATATAGATGATGACGACCGTCCTTAGGGAGTCTTCTTTACCTCATCGGTAGTACCAGTTGTTTTCTCAGACTTTACGTCATGAACCTACGTTCGAGTTTTTGCTGTCTGACTAGACAAGCAGAGACCCCGTTTGGTAAGTTATAGTGCCATTAGGTTCAGATACGGGGTTGGTCATTGCGACTTCTTCGACTTCAACTTGCCAAGGTACTTCTGGATCTTCTGGAAAATCTTGATTGTGGGTTTTTTCTACAGGAAAAGTAATATCCCCTGACCTTACGTTTTCATCCTTCAGTTCTTTTTGGACCCCATTGTCCGTTTAAACCGGAACTTTACACCTTACTTCGTCCCGTTTCTGATTATCTCAAAACGGTTCTTTTACGTGACCAGTATCGTTTGTGGGACAAGGTTGTTGTGTTCTCTTCTGAGATGTGTACCTGTAGTGGTCTACCAGTCGTGACCACTAACTAATATAAGAAACGTCGGTTTCTACCTCTTCGAGATATGTCAGTCGTTTTTGTTCTAAAGCTGGACTGACACCGAGTCTAGTACTTGAGGAATAACATTTTAAGTCTGAATTTATCTTCTTTCATCCCCTTTGGTGATCTGGTAAGTCCATGCTGGATTTAGTTTAGGGAATACTGATATGTCACCTTCACTGTTTATCTAACTTCCATAATCTATACTATCTGTCTCACGGACTTCTTGAGACCTGTCTCCAAGTGCTGTAACATGTCCTCCGTCCCTAGTTCTTGTAGGGGTTGTTTTTCTTTACGTTTTCCGTTTTACCAACAGACTCCTCCGGAATGTTTGACTATACTTTTCTTCTCTTCACTTTCCATTTCCTTTTTTCCTTTCTATATGGGTAAACTTACGTCTCAAGGTTTCTTCTCATTCCTCTCTATTCTTTCGGAAGGAGCCAATAGTTACGTTTCGTTATCTCCTTTTGTTATCTTACCCTTTCTGATCTCTAGAGAAATTCTTTTAATCTCTATGGTTGCCTTTAAAAGTTCGTTACTACCCGTGTTATTTCCTGTCTTTACCATACCTGAATTGTCTTCGTCTTTTATAACTCTTCTCCACCGTTCTTATGTGTCTTGATGTGTTTTTCTAGAAGTACTGGGTCTACTAGTGCTACCGCACTAGTGAGTGGATCTCGGTCTGTAGGACCTCTAGTTCACCCAGAATTTTTCTTAGTGATGTTTGTTTCGATCACCACCACTACCTTAAGGTCAACTCGATAATGTTTAGCAGTTTATACTACGACATTTTCACGACGTGAGATATACGATCGTTTAAACCTTTTGAGTCGTTACCGGTGTCCTGACCTTTTCCAGTCAAAGTAAGGTTAGGGTTTCTATCCGTTACAGTTTCTTACGACTTTGACGGCGTATTAACATAAGTAGAGTGTACGATCGTCCTCTTCCGTTACCGTTGGGTGAGGTCATGAGAAAGGACCTTTTAGGGTACCTACTTTCTCGGACCATCCGAGATCAGATACCCCAGCGATTCTCAGCTTGTACTCACTCACTGAAGAGAAAGTAAAAAGTGAAAGGACGTAACCTCTTCCTTTACCATTGGGTGAGGTCACAAGAACGGACCTCTTGGTCCCTGCTCCCTCGGACCGCCCGACGACAGAGACGCCAGCGTGTCTCAGTCTGTACTGACTTCACTGAATCGTCGTCGTCGTCGTGTACGATCTTTTCATTACGAGTTTTAGGAGGTTCGGTCCGAAGTCGTTATGTACTTTACACTTAAAGGTGTACAAGTTCGACCTAAATCTTTTCCATCTCCTTGGTCTCTAGTTTAATTGTAGATAACCTGGTAGTTTTTTTCTCTAAAGGTCTTTTTGTAGATGAGGACGAAATAACTGATGTGGTTTCGGAAACTAACAAACCTATTGTTGTTTGACACCTTGTAAGAATTTCTCTACCCTTATGGTCTGGTGGACTGGACGGAGAACTCTTTAGACATACGTCCAGTCCTTATTTGTCAATCTTGACCTGTACCTTGTTGTCTGACCGAGGTTTATCCTTTTCTTTATGCAGTTACGACATACAACAGTGGGACGAATAAATTGAATACACGTCTCATGTAGTACTCTTTACGACCTGACCTACTTAGTTCTAACGACCCTCTTTATAGTTATTGGAGTCTATACGTCTACGACGACGACGATTCAGGGAAGTCAGCACAGGATGAGACACTCTGGGGTATCTGTCGTCGGGTGGTCCGGGGGGACAGGGACCCTAGGAGGTCCGTTTTTATGACCTTACCCAACGGTAAAGGAAGAGGTTACGTACTTCCACTTTTCACTTTCACTTCAACGAGTCAGTACAGGTCAAGGATCGCTGTGGTACCTGATGTCGGATGGTCCGAGAAGACAGGTACCCTAAGCGGTCCGTTCTCATGACCTCACCCAACGGTAACGGAAGAGGTCTACACGTCTACTGTGGTGACAATACTGTCTTTCGCTTCTTGATTTCTGGGAGAACTACTTTCACTTTCTCCTCTCACTTTTTCGACCCAATTTTGAGTTGTAAGTCTTTTGATTCTAGTACTGTAGACCAGGGTAGTGAAGTACCGTTTATCTACCCCTTTGTCACCTTTGTCACTACCTGAAATAAACCCCCCCGAGGTTTTAGTGACGTCTACCACTGATGTCGGTACTTTAATTTTCTGTGAAAGAGGAACCTTCTTTTCAATACTGGTTGGATCTGTCGTATAATTTTTCGTCTCAGTAATGAAACGGTTGTTTCCAGGTGGATCAGTCTTGATACCAAAAAGGACGTCAATACATACCTACACTCTCAACCTGATATTTTTTCGACTCACGGTTTCTTGACTACGAAAACTTAACACCACAACCTCTCCTAAGAACTCTGAGGGAACCAGACGTTCCTCTAGGTTGGTCAGGTAGGATTTCCTTTAGTCGGGACTTATAAGTAACCTTCCTGATTACGACCTCGACTTTGAGGTCATGAAGTCGGTGGACTACACTTCACGACTGAGTAAACTTTTCTAGGACTACGACCCTTTCTGACTCACACCCTCCATTTCCCCTACTGTCTCCTCTACCAACCTACCATAGTGGCTGAGTTACCTGACTGAAACTCATTTGAGACCCTCAACCACTACCTGTCCCTCCGGACCGTACGACGTCAGGTACCCCAGCGTTTCTCAGTCTGTGCTGACTCTCACTTGACTGGCTTGACTTGAGTATCAGATTCATACCCAAATTGAACGTAATTCTCCGGTAGGGGCTTAGATCAGATTTCGTTCAACGAGACTGTAAAGAGAAATAGGTGTGTGATCAGGAAGGATAGTGAAATGAGTAGTGTTACGCATTAATGTACAAGTAAAAGCACATATACATAAATTTCAAATACAGGTGTGGACTAGGTACCTTAGTGTAAAACTGGTGGTTTTATTATATGTGTCATGTACGTCACGAACGTGACACGAACCGTATGTCGTCAGTGAATTGTTTGAATTTTAATATCTTCTACTTAGTTACTCTCCGACGAGAGTTCTCTTATGTAAAAAATAGTGTACTAGTTTTGACATCTGGTTTTTATTATCTCTTAATTTATGTATAGTATCCCTATAAAATTTTAAAAATAAGTAAATCTTACGTTAAGACCCTGTTCGATGTTGGTTCTTTTTTGGGATGTAAAACTTCATCACAATCGTGTGACTTATTATATTGTGATAACACGGTTACATATGTTCGTTCTTTAGTTAAAGGTGAGAAAAGTATTTTGAAGAGTGATTTGTAAATGTAAAATGAGGGTAGTTCATCTGAATGGGACCACCGAGTCTCCCGTTTCGTAGACGGATGTCACGTCTTCTGGGCTCAAGTTAGGGACCCAACCCTTCTAGAGGACCTCTTCCTTTACCGCTGGGTGAGGTCATGAGAACGGACCTCTTAGGGTACCTGTCTCCTCGGACCATCCGGTGTCAGGTACCCCAGCGTTTCTCAACCTGTGTTGACTTGCTGAAGTGAAAGTGAAAGGGTAGTTCTTACACAATTGTTCTAGTATGCAGATATCGATCTGTCGTGTGATGTGTTACTACTAATTATGTCCTGACAAATTCAAAACGTCATATCACGACTGTTAAGTTGGACATCGACAACTGAAAAGGTTACCGAAGTAATACACTGTGACAGTGGTCAATGTAATTAATTTTCCTGAGATAAAAAAGAAAAAAAAAAAAAAGCGAAAATCGAAAATAGGACAGTTTCATGGGGAACAAATGAGAGGGGAAGATAGGTAACGTGTCTACGAAAAAGTTTATGTAAAAGGAAAGAAAAAAATCCTAAATTTTTTTAAACATGAAATATAACCTCATATCGACTAGTTGTTACAACACTATCAAAGCCCACATACCGTTTCCCTGAGTTAGTATATATATATATAGGTAAGAGAGGGTTTATAGGGAGGGGAGGTCCGACGGTCTATTGTGATTCGTCTCAAGAGACATGATATGTCATCCTGGAACAACCAATAGGTAAAATTTATATCGTCACAGATGTACGACTAGGGTCTGAGGGATAGAGAAGAAGGGGATACCGTTGGTATTGACCTAAGTGATTAACAATTTTGGATCTTAATGAGTTTTTCAAGATATAACATTTATTGTATACCTTATAACATAGATTCGGATTTTACCGTTTTAGTGAGTTTAGAGAAGATGTCAGGAGACATAACGTATATATCCTTTTAATTACAATATCTGGTTCAAGAATATAAAATTGGATTCTCAGATAAAATTCATTATAGATAATTATAAATTTACTAGTTTTTATTTAGTTACAATTTATAATTGACGTGTTTTAGATTTTCTTTTACCGGTGTAATGTAGTATGATGTATGTAATATATCTAATTTTCGTTAATTAATCTTCGAAAGAATTTTCAAATTTCAAAGACTGTAGTAGAAGGTGGTAAGGTAATTAAGAAGGAAGAGAAGAAGAAAGGAAAGTCTTTTACTGAGGTCAAGTTTTAGTTGGATTTCCTCTTTTATTCTTATATCATAATAGTTTAACTAATACATGAAAATTTGTGATTTTAATTTTTACATGTCCAAATTTCAAATAATCTTATTAGAGTTAGATCGGTAGACTTAATTTCATTTGGGATTTTTTAGAGAGTACTATTGGTTTTTCTATGAAAATCCCTTTTTCTTATAGTTTTCAGTAATACAAACTTTACACGAAACTAGATTATTCCAGAGTTTCTTAGTCTGTACTGACTTCGTCAAATCGTGTACGCGTACGAGTCATAATAACCTTTCGTCTAATAAATACCCGTCTAATAAATTTCCGTCAGAAAAGGGGGTATTTTTCTACATTGAACAAAGTTTAGTTGGGTGGGAGAGGAGGGAGTGGCGCAGGTTTTCAGTCAAGAAATACGGACAGAGGAAACGACGGGACGTTCATCCTAGTAGTCAAGATAGAAAGATCTAAGGTGCGACGACGACGATTCAGCGAAGTCAGCACAGGCTGAGACACTGCAGTCGGGTGGTCCGAGGGGTCAGGGACCCTAAGAGGTCCGTTCTTGTGACCTCATCCAACGGTAAAGGAAGAGGTTACGTACTTTCACTTTTCACGGTCACTTCAACGAGTCAGCACAGGCTGAGAATCACTGAGGTACCTGACGTCAGGTGGTCCGAGGAGGCAGGTATCCTAAAAGGTCCGTTCTCATCACCTCACCCCACGATAACGGAAGAGACAAGATCTAAGGTATATACACGTAATCATATATAACAGAAAGAGAAAAATTGAATGAAGTGAGACAGATACCGACTAATTATGACTACATACCGTCTTTGGTAGTGTTATAACATTTCATTAATAGGAGATTAATTTTTATTTTTTAAAATTTTTTTGTGTATCGAAAATGTCCCTAGACAAAAGGTCTTAGAACGTGGACACTTTCTTGACTACCTTTATGTATGTGGAGGTTTGGTGGTACTTCTAGTCATTGGGTCCTTGAGTTAAGCGGATATCTGACCCGTAGGAGTAGTCCAGATACCTCTTAAGTATGTAAAAAGGTGTTTCCTGATAAATTTTATACGTTCGATAAACCCGGGTACTCTATCGGTACGAGGTAAGGTGTACCTCGATTCTCGAGAAACTAAGCCGATGAGTTCGGATACCAATAAATTCTTACACTGATGAGTTTTGGAGAAACTTAATTGTGTATCGTCTTTCCGGTTCCCAGTTTTATCAACTTTAGAAAATATTGGACTGAGACTTCCGTGTAAAAAGGTCCTAAATAAACAAGTTTAAATGGAGGACTAAAATTATGTATAGGTCGGATTATTTGTGTATGTTAGTTTTGGTTTCCTAGTGAACTTTTGGGTTCTATAAATCGAACGTTTTGGTTCGTAAATATGAGGTTTGAAACCCATATATTGGTTTTTATGTTATCTAAGAAAAGTTCATTCCGAAAATTAACCTTTAGGACATCCGGTAAGGTACATTATATAATGTTCCTATTATCATTTTAGTACGAGATACTCTAAAAACCAGAGTAGTGGTAGTGGGAATCATCATTTTATAGTTATTTACAGTAGATGAATTTATTCATAGTAAAAAATATCAAGAATAGTATCTTCTGGACTGAAACGATTATCATACACGAATTATCTACAAATCAATCATGGATTTTAATGTAACGTCCGGATTAAATAAAAAGTTTTATGAATAAGTCATTCCATACTATGATCGACAATCCCTATTTTTCTATTTAGTTTGTCTTGTAATAAATCTATATTTAGTTCTAGTCGTTTATTTTGAAATTAAAAAAACAAAATAAATTAAAAAACACCTAGAGAAGTCTTTGACTCTTTACCATTGTCAAAGTGTAACTCACCATAATTTAATTTGTGACTCGGAAACCCGTTCAGTGAATTAAAAAGTTCCGGAGTCAAAAGAGTAGAAAATTGTCTACCTGTTGTCCCATTATTATTGAGATGAACCATCTCAATAATACTTTCGATTTATATTACTAAATTTATACGAACTGGCTACCATTCACAAATTATTTAAAATCGATAATACTAGTGAATGGGACTGTCGTCCCGATATTCCTTGACGGTGAAAGAAACGATAACGGTCTATCGGACCGCGACTCCGACATTCAAATATCAAAGGTCCTTGCTCGTTAGAGGTCATTAGTGGTAGGAAACGACACCCCTTGTCTTATAGTTCAGTGTCCGTGTATACTCTTTAAGTATCAATACGTTGGATTTAAGTAAAAAATAAGGGACAGAAATCTATAAATATCTTAAATTACTTTAAGGTAATTTTTCTCATACTGTGAGAGATAAAATAAAATAAAATAAAATAAAATAAAAAAATTAAAATTTTAGAAATTAAGAATGTACGTAAGGGTTTTTACTTGGGGGGAGGGTGGAGGGAGGGGTATTGTAGAGAGACCCAGTAGGGGTACGTGGTCGGGGTTCGCACGACATAGGACGCAGTCTGTATCTGACCGCTAAGTTAAGAATGTACTATCATATGTACAATCTTACGGTAAGAGGGTTTAGTAGGGCGGGAGAGGGAGAGGGAGACTCAGGTTTTCAGGCAATATGTGTAGACACAGAAAAAAGGACAGAACGTATGTCCCAGCAGTAACGGTAGAAAGATTTAAGGTATATATACACAATCATATGACATAACCACAAAAAGAAAGACCGAATGAAGTGAGACATATTAGCCGAGGTCAAAGTAGGTAGAGTAGTCTTGACTAAGTTTACTTAAGAAAAATTGCCGACTCATTATGAGGTAACACATATACATGGTGTCGAAAGAATAGGTAAGTAGACGACTACCTGTAGATCCAACAAAGGTACAGGACCGATAATATTTGTCACGACGCTACTTGTAACCCCATGTACACAGAGAAAGTTAAGACCAAAGGAGCCACACATACGGGTCGTCACCCTAACGACCCAGTATTCCATCAAGATAAACGTTAAAAAATTCCTTAGAGGTGTGACAAGAGGTATCACCGACATGATCAAACGTAAGGGTGGTTGTCACATCCTCCCAAGGGAAAAGAGGTGTGGGAGAGGTCGTAAATAACGAACGTCTAAAAACCTCCTTAGTTGAACGGACTGAAGTCCGAGATGATGTTTCGGTGTCAGTAGTTCTGTCATACCATGACCGTGTTTCTGTCTGTATATCTAAGTACCTTGTTTTATCTTTCGGGTCTCTATTTAGGTGTGTGTATACCTGTGGAATAGAAACTGTTTCCTCCGTTCTTATGTGTTACCTCATTTCTGTGAGAGATCTTCTGTAGTAAAAAACATCGTCAAAATGTCTATTATTACAATAAATTACTTAGAAGATTATATTACTTAGTAGTATAAGTGTAGTCTTTATTGTGTCTAATTACCTATAAGAGTTAGGGGTTCGACGACCGTGGTATTAAATTAAGAACGACACTTCTAGACTTCTAGACTCTCAGATCCAGTCATAGAGTGTTTCACACTGGACTACCGTGGAGAAACCTTTAGGACTCCCTACACAATCTTAAATCTAAAGTTTTCTGTTTTGTCGACCGTACGAAAGATCCTAACGTAAAAGTTGGTTGAAACGTCTCCTAAAGATTCGTCTCAACACAAGGACATGGAGGTAGGAGAAAAACTTGTCGAATCCAAGGGTCTAGGGGATCAGTAGGTGAGTGTACAGAGGAAGTTGACTACGCGACAAGGGGTGGACGAATATACGGACCGTTCGGCAGTCGTGACCTTTTGTGGGTGGGGAGATGAGAGACGGACGGAGACACCGACGTTCCCCGACCCCTTTTGTGTGTGGCTATTACTCGACAGGGGACAGATGTTTGTGTTCCGGGACCAGGACGGGACAAAAGGAGGGTTCAGGAAAGTGAAAGGACAAAGAATCTAATCACGTGTAGTTAGTGGACTCTCTGTCATTCCTCGTTTAGGATTAAGGGATCTAGACCCTACTCCGGACTCTAAGACGTAAAGATCGATCAAGGTCCACTAACGACTTAAGTCAGAACCATCCCCGGTGTGACTTATCGTTCCAGGTTCACTTTAAAAGGGAAAAGGATTGTGGACATGACGTAGGGGAAGTAGGAGTGAGAATCAACTACGAAGTGCAACATAATTATAAAGTGACACTTATACCTTTGGTAGTCTTTTTTTATTTGAGGGTAGTGGTAGAGAAGAGGAAATACTTGAGATGTAAAGGAAATTGGATCACAGAGTAAAGAGAAGAAGTGAAATGTCGTTTTCAAGATCTTTCTGAACAGTTATGAGAGGTAAAGTCCGGGAAAGGAGGAGGAGGTGTCAGGTGACTTTATCTGAGTAGTTCTGAGGTGTGACGGAGTAAGTTTCCACGTAGAAAGGACTGTAAAGTGTAAAGTAGAGAGGACTTTACGAAGGTCCAAAGGGTCTGTTCCGTGATGTAAAAGAGAGGTGGAAACTGAGGTGACGGGGTAACGAACAAAGAGGAATGATGGGATACGACGGGAACTTTTTGACGTCACAGTTCCCTCTTGTTCTACCGTCTCCTCATCTACCTACACCTCATGTAGAGAGAAGTGCCTATGTAGTCCTTATGTGGAAGTCTGTGTCTTCATGTAGATCTCGTGGTCGACTCTCACCTGTCCTCATGGACTGGTCACCTTTTCTTATATATCTTGGTGTTTTGAGCTCTCCTACTTCCTTGATCCCCTCTTTTGTCCTTACAATCATCCTGACCTGGACGGAAACCACCCACCCCCTTGACTTCGTCCCCAGGTTAGGGGTGTGACCCCGTTAACAGACTCAGTCTCCTCTTTGTAAATTCCGACTCTCACTTTGGCGACTAGACACCGTCGGATTTACCTTACTCTTAGTCTGTCAGGAACGGTGTCGGTAAGTATGGGGCCCGTCCTTACGACCAGAGGACCTTCCCCGTCGACGACCCTCGACCTCAAATCCCTAACACCTCGTTAGGGTCTCATTCCCGACGACAACTGACGTTTCTCTATCTAACTCCCCTACACTCCCTCCTCTATCACCACCCTTTACGGTCATCTTCTTTCGGTTCGTCGGTACCTTCGTTCCGCTATGACGACTCAGTGCGTATATCCCCACCTCGGTAGTAGTATCGGAGAGAGAGGGACGTACGGTCCTAACCGTCGACTTGTTGTCTCACCGACTGGGTAGTTTACGGACTGACGTGACTTGATGTCTCATCCTGGGGTGTGTCCCATGAGGAAAGTCACTGACTACGCGGTTTGATGTCTCATCCTTGGGTGGGTCCACGGGGAAATTCACAGGGTACACGGCCAGATGTCTGATGCTGGGGTCAGTCCCCCCCGGGAAGATACACGAACTGTGCGGTTTGTTGTCTCTTCCTGGGGTCCGTTTCCTCGGGAGATTCACGAGCTTACCCACCTCGACACTTCTTTCTGACCGGTTTCTCCAGAAGACTAGTGGTCGATGTTCTCCGAGTTTTTTCTGAGACTATCCCGGTATAGAGGACGTCGCCTTCGTCAGACACAAGGACGTGTCAACCGCGGTGGTCCCAGGGGCTTTGGGTTCGTTGACGTGGTACAAGTGCGAGTTGAGAGTGTCCCCTTCTCTACGGTGTCCGTTTTTTTTATCAGAACGTAAATACACGTGTCCCAGTGAAGCCAGCACGGGCTGAGAAACACTGGGACATCTGACACCAGTTTTATCTCTTGGGTCTTTTTTTGGATACGTGGATACCCATGGAATAAAAACTGTTTCCTTCGTTCTTATATGTTACCCCGTTTCTGTCGGAGAAGTTATTTACCACGACCCTTTTGACCTGTCGAAGTATATTTTCTTACTTTAATCTTGTGAAGGTTTGTGGTATGTGTTTCTATTTGAGTTTTACCTAATTTCTGGATTTACATTCTGGTCTTTGGTATCTTGAGAATCTCCTTTTGTATCCGTCTTATGAGCTACTGTATTTAGTTTCGTTCTAGGAGATACTGGGTGAAGGATCTCATTGTCTTTATTTTTGTTTTCATTTGTTCACCCTGGACTAATTTGAATTTTCGAAAATATGTCGTTTCCTTTGATATTCGTTCCACTTTTCTGTTGTGAGTCTTACCCTCTTTTGTTATCGTTCACTTTGTTGACTGTTTCCTAATTAAAGGTTTTATATTTTCGTCGAGTATTTTGAGTTACGGTCTTTTTGTTTGTTGGGTTAGTTTTTCACCCTTTTTCTGGATTTGTCTGTAAAGAGGTTTCTTCTGTATGTCTACCGATTGTTTGTGTACTTTTCTACGAGTTATAACGAATAATAATCTCTTTACGTTTAGTTTTGATGTTACTCTATAGTGGAGTGTTTTTCGGATGTTTGTTATTTACGACCTCTCTCACACCTCTTTTCCCTTTAGAGAACATGAAAACGACCCTTACATTTAACTATGTCGGTGATACCTTCTACCATACCTCTAAGGAATTTTATTCAGATTCTCATTTTGGTGGTATACTGGGTCGTTAGGGTGAAGATCCGTATACGGGACTCCTTTGGTTTTAACTTTCTCTTTGTACATAAAGTAGTAAGTAACGTCGTGATAAATGTTATCGATCTTGTACCTTCGTTGGATCTACAGGTAGTTGTCTACTTACCTATTTCTTCAACACCATGTATATGTGTTACCTTATAATGAGTCAGTATTTTTCCTTACGTAAACTCAGTCAAGATTACTCCACCTACTTGGATCTTGTATATGTCTTACTTCACTCAATCTTTCTCTTTCTACTTATGGAATATAATTACGTATATATACCTTAGATCTTTTTACCATGACTTCTTAAATAAATGTCCCGTTGTTACCTCTTTGTCTGTATCTCTTATCTGAATACCTGTACCCCTGTCCCCTCTTCTCCCACTCTACATACAATTCTCATTGTACTTTGAATGTAATGGTATACATTTTATCAGTTACCCTTAAACGACATACCGAGTCCTTTGAGTTTGTCCCCGAGACATAGTAGGAGCTTCCCACCCTACCCCTCCCTCCACCCTCCCTCAAAATTTTCCCTCCCCAATATACATAAGGATACCGACTAAGTACAATTCCAAACTGTCTTTTGTCGTTTTAAGACATTTCGTTAATAGGAAGTTATTTTTTATTTAATTAAAAAAAATTTTTCGATGTCAGGGTCTTGGACGAGGAGTCTAAAGTAAGGAAAGATGGATAAATATGACTCTAAAAGGATTTTAAAAGTGTAGACCTTACGTCTCTTTTATTACAAATATACAATGATTCCAATTGTTTTCGTCAACGAACACCGGTATCCTACGTGCCGGATCCAGGAAGTTCTTCAGGACGGGGCCCCCACTTTCCTCGTTTTTAAACCGTGTCCAAGACCGTATAACCAGGTCTTCCATCCGACCGTGAAGTGGTCCACAACTATTCGTAACGACAAACTTATTTATTTACCTAAAAATCTTTTGTTTATAAGTTCTAATTTTTTATGTTTAATATTTACACTCCAATTTATTCTCAATTACCATATCCTACAAACCCTTGATTAAATTTCCAATTGATTACGATTCCAGAACTTTGTACATCTCAAATATCGATTTTTCTATAACAACAAAAACTATTCTATGTTTGTTTACTCTTAATGTGATTTTACTCAACCTCTCTACAAATAATTGTCCTCATCTATCCAAACGGTCTTTTTGTGTAGTAAAGGGGGTTTGATCCTTTTACCTTTCTTCCGAAATTTGGAACTTTATTAATTGTAGTTGAAGTTAGGACATTCCACGAAAAGTCGGAACCTATATAGGCCGAAATACTATGTCTAATTTACTTCTTTACCTACCCTGTAGGACCTGTTGTTTTGTGTCCGTCAATGGGAGGAAGGATGAGAAGACGAGGAAGGACTCAAAGTGGTTAATTGTCGAGAAATCTTAGAGAAGAATCCTCTCTAGTAATTCTCTGTCGTAAAATTAAGGTCGACCAAGTAGAAGGAAACGGAACTGTTGACGTTTCTCAGAGTGTCTGTCGGGACGGAGTGTCGGGAGGATTCATTGACGGACTGAACAAGGGGTCTATTTTTAAATTGATCTAGTTTCGACCTCTCTCTGTCACATTTCTCTGTACTCCGTAAATTAACGAAACGTATCTTGTCATATTCTTACATAGATCCGATTCTTCATCGGTGCCAGAGTATACGTTATGATCTCGGAGACTAGTGTCGTTTCTTGTGGGTGGTCTACACTGTAGTACCAGATAAGGAAGGTGTCTCTACCACCGCAATCGTTAACCCAATGGGACTTCTAGAGCCTGTTTAGGAAATTGAGGAGCCACATAGACACTACCAGTTCTTATTGTTGTTGTTGTTGTTGTTTTAAACATAATCTTTGTTGTATTTTTGTACGAAGTATAGTTTGTAGAGGAATAAAAGATCGTTTTATGACGTCTAAGGATAACAAATCCTTAGTTTTGTTCGAATTTTTCAGTGACTTAAAACGCATGTAAGAAATGAGACGAAAAAGAGTTCATCTGTTTACTCTTCATTGGGGACCTTTTAACTATAGAATAAGACTCAGTTTATTCTGAAACTTCATGGAAGGTTTGGTGGTTTTGTTTGTTTGTTTGTTTTTGGACAGTTACACATTTTGTCAAGACCAGACTTGTATAAGGTAACGAAAGATAAAATTTAAACCAATTAATACATATGAAATATAAAGTACTTAGTAAATTGTTCTATAGTGTAATATCGGGAAGTTATAAACAAGGAATATCTATTTTCCTATATATATGACACTTATAAAAACGTAATTTGGGTGATTATTATAATAAAACCAACTTTTAGTGATGTACTTTTCAGTCACTTGAATGATTGACTTTTGACCCAAATAATTATTTTTTCTAAAATACAGCTCTTGTTCGATAACTTAATTCAACGACAGTAGTTTTGTTGAAATAAAGATTTGCTATTAAGTTGATTCAGTTGTATATAAACTTCATTTCCTCCCAGTGAATTCCAGAAACTCTTTCATGACGAAGACCTTATAGTTTACTATTAGATAATTAAAACTATTAAATCGTTTTGTGGTAGGTGGGATGGGGTCAACAAGAAGTGAGTATACTGGGGTCTTTTACTTAAAAGAAAACGATAACTACCATAAATGTATAAAAGGATGTCTTTCATCTTATTTAGAGTACACAGGAAAACAGTAACTTCTCATTTATACCGTTACCATGTTTCAAAATAGTTTCTCTATGGGAAACATATGATTATTTTAAAAAACTTAAACAATAAATTTTTTATTGTTATTTTGAGAAATATTGTGTATTAAGAAAAGAGGTTTACGTTAAATGAGTACTATTTTTTCACTATGTCCCTGAAAGACCCACCAAGTCACTGATTCTGACACACGAGAGTTACGTCCTCCGGACTCAAACTAGGGACCATTCTCTTGATCTAGGGTGTACGGTGTTGATTTTTTAGGACGTACGGCTTCTAACTTTTAGGATACACGATTTTGATTCTAGGTTACGTCGGTTTATTTATTTGTCAAAAATTCACTATGTAAACGTCATTATTATTATTAAAATTACCGTTAGTCATTTCACTCTTCTCTCATTTGTGTAAAAATTTTGTTTTTCTATAAAAATTAGAAAAGGGGTTCTGAGTGGATACCTAATCGGTCGGTTTAACTTACTCTGACTTTAAATCGATGACCTTTGTTCTCTTCAATCGAAAGACTTACTTTAAGTGTACCATTTTCATAATCTTTTTAACATTTCTGGTTAAATAAGTAGAACCCCGTAATATTAGGACTATATATTCAAATTTTAAAGGAACAGTAACGTTTTTATTTAGTTAGTGAAGTTTTTGTATATTAAGTGGATGTAATCCATATTTATATGTGTAATTATAAGTATAAACATGCAAAAAGACGGAGACGTTGGGTTGTGAATTTAATGTCATACACTAATTGTTTATCAATACAATCCATCCTTTAATCCGTACTCGTTGTTCGCCACCGGATCGACTTTTCCTACGTTCGACTAGAGATTTGGGGTAGGATTTGTGTGGGTCCTCTCGAGTGTTTATACGATGTTTTTATTGGTGTCACTAAAAAGGTTGAAGACGTGTACGTGGGATCCGTGTGTCACTTATGTTTGATTGGTGTCCCCGAAGAAGCTCATTAGAATTTGTCGATCCTCGGGTAATTCCTGAGTATTTATGAGTATTATACATACCTAAATACCTAAGAATGTATCAGTATTTATACATACACAAGTATATATGTATATAAACTAACATGTTTGACTTACTACCCTTTCTGTGTGTGTTGTCTCTGACAACGACACATTGAACGTTCACAGTTAACCGGAACTCACAGACGGGAAAGGACTATCCACCACTCATGTCCGGGATAAAACGTGTCCTGTCTTGGTTCTCCTTCTCTGTCCTTCATATTATCCTATTCGGTTCTCCCTAACAACACTGATGAAACCCTAACCGGATAACGGTGCAGAGAAATTATTTTGAAGACAGACGAACTCGATATTGACCTGACATTGAACAGACAACAAAGTTTGGGAAATCAGGTAGTAAGATTTAGAAACAACGATACTCTGTTCTTAGCTCCCACTGTTTATTTGGTTGAAGAAGTCAAATCAAGTCAGTGAGTCAGCACAGGCTGAGAAACTCTGGGGTACTTAACGTCGTGCGGTCCGGAGGGACAGGTAGTGGTTGAGGGTCTCAAGTGAGTCTGAGTGCAGGTAGCTCAGTCACTACGGTAGGTCAGTAGAGTAGGAGCCAGCAGGGGAAGAGGAGGACGGGAGTTTGGGAGGGTCGTAGTCTCAGAAAAGGTTACTCAGTTGAGAAGAGTACTCCACCGGTTTTATAACCTCAAAGTCGAAATCGTAGTAAGAAAGGTTTCTTTAGGGTCCCGACTAGAGGAAGTCTTACCTGACCAACCTAGAGGAACGTCAGGTTCCCTGAGAGTTTTCAGAAGAGGTTGTGGTGTCAAGTTTTCGTAGTTAAGACACCACGAGTCGGAAGAAGTGTCAGGTTGCGAGTGTAGGTATGTACTGATGACCTTTTTGGTATCGGAACTGATCTACCTGTAAACAACCGTTTCATTACAGAGACGAAAACTTATACGAGAGATACAACCAGTATTCAAAAGAAGGTTCCTCGTTCGCAGAATTAAATACCGACGTCAGTGGTAGACGTCACTAAACCCTCGGGGGTTTTTATTTCAGACTGTGACAAAGGTGACAAAGGGGTAGATAAAGTGTACTTCACTACCCTAGTCTACGGTACTAGAAACAAAAGACTTACACCTCGAAATTCGGTTGATAAAGTGAGAGGAGAAAGTGAAAGTAGTTCTCCGAAAAATCAAGGAGAAGTGAAAGACGGTATTCCCACCACAGTAGACGTATAGACTCCAATAACGATAAAGAGGGTCGTTAGAACTAAGGTCAAACACAAAGAAGGTCGGGTCACAAAGAGTACTCCATGAGACGTATCTTCAATTTATTCGTCCCACTGGCATATGTCGGAACTGCATGAGGAAAAGGATGAACCTTGGTCAGACAACAAGGTACAGGTCAAGATTGACAACGAAGGACTGGACGTATGTCTAAAGAGTTCTCCGTCCAGTCCACCAGACCATAAGGGTAGAGAAAGTCTGAAAAGGTATCAAATAACACTAGGTGTGTCAGTTTCCGAAAACGTATCAGTTATTTCGTCTTTATCTACAAAAAGACCTTGAGAGAACGAAAAAGGTACTAGGTCGTCTACAACCGTTAGACTAGAGACCAAGGAGACGGAAAAGATTTTAGTCGAACTTGTAGTCTTACAAGTGCCAAGTGTATAACGACTTCGGACCGAACCTCTTAAAACTCGTAATGAAATGGTCGTACATTCTACTCACGTCAACACATCAACAAACTCGTAAGAAACCGTAAGGGAAAGAAACCCTAACCCTACTTTTGACTGGAAAAGGTCAGGACACCGGTGACGACTCAAAAGGTGTAAACGACCGTAAACGTGAAAGTGTCGTAGTAGAAAGTCCTAAACTTTGTCGAGTCGACCTTAAGGTAGTGGAGGTGATCGAAACAAGCATCACTACGAAAGATTCCGGGTGAACTGAAGTGTAAGGTCCTACAGACCGAGATCTATTCACTAGTGTGGTAGCACTAATAGGCCCACCAGTTCTAGAAGAAACATGTCAAGAAGACACGTAAGAACGGTGGAGAAGAATTATAGAAGACGAAGACAATCCAGGTATGGTAAAGACAGGAAATAGCTCGGGTAAAAACGTACTTTACAAAGGAACCATAGAGTTTAAAAGAATTTCTCTACTACCAATTTATTTATTTACAGACTATATGGTTAATACCTCGTAATAAAAAGACAAACTTTAAAAGGTGATATCCTCATTTGGAGTTACCTTTACAATACCCGATGGTCCTGAGGTGTCCTTACGTCTGACCTTTTGTGTCAGTAAAATACCACAAACGTTTTCTTTAGGGTCTTCAAACGATTATTTAAAGTGAGTATAGACCCCTTCCATAAAATGATGTGACAATAAGGATATTAAGAGGGAGGGGTCTAAGGTTTATAAAGTCAGTTCGTTCCGATTTTTTGTTTTTTTTTAATTTAGAAGTAACAACGATCTTAACAAATTACAGTTATTGGGAATTTAGAAGTTTATGAGGACGGGAAGTTCCTCACACTAAGTCACAACCCTGACTTTTGAGTAAAAATTGTTATTAGATCTACTCAGACTCCGTTCACGAGTACTTGGTAAGAAACTTTTTAAGAAACCTTTAAAACTCTTGATCTGTCAAGGTACCGCTAAAGTATCCTCGAGAAAAATCGTTTGATAAATACAACTAATTGAAATGTTGAGGTCCAGGATCTTTGTAGGAAAATTCAAAGTCGTTCTCTAAAGAAGAGTTGGTTAGTAACTTAATCTAGAGGATTAATGGTTATCTCAAAACGGTTCTCTTGCGTGACCAGTATCGTTTATGGGAGAAGGTTGTTCTTTTCTTCTGAGATGTATACCTGTAGTGGTCTATCGGTTGTGGCTTTAGTCTAACTAATATAAGAAACGTCGGTTTCTAACTCTTCGAGATATGTCAGTCGTTTTTGTTCTGGTCTCCACTGACACCAAGTCTAGTACTTGAGGAATACGACATAAGTTTGAATTTATCCTCTTTCATCCCTTTTGGTGATCTGGTAAGTCCATACTGGATTTAGTTTAGGGAATGTTAATATGTCACCTACAATCTTTATCTAAACTCCCTGATCTAGACTATCTGTCTCACGACTACTTGATATCTACCTCCAAGCACTGTAACATGTCCTCTGTCCCTAGTTCTGGTAGGGGTACCTTTTCTTTACGTTTTTTTGTTTTACCGACGGACTCCTCCGGAATATTTATCGACACTTTACTTCTCTTCGTTTTTCGTTTCCCCTTTTCATTTCTATATGGGTAATCTTACGTCTCAATGTTTCTTCTCGTTCCTCTCTATTCTTTCGGAAGGAGTCACTAGTCACGTTTCTATATCTCCTTTTGTTGTCTTACCCTTTCTGATCTCTAGAGAAGTTCTTTTAATCTCTATTGTTCCCTTGCAAAGCACGTTTCTACCCGAGTTTTTTCCTGTCTTTACCAGACCTGGATTTTCTTCGTCTTCTATAATTCTTCTCCACCGTTCTTATGTGTCTTCTTGACATGTTTTCTCTAAAAGTACTGAGTTTACTAGTGCTACCACACTAGTGATTAGATCTCGGTCTGTAGGACCTTACACTTCAGTTCACCCGGAATCTTTCGTAGTCACCTTAAGGTCCACTCGATAAAGTTTAGGACTTTCTACTACGACACTTTCACGACGTGAGTTATACGGTCGTTTACACCTTTTGAGTCGTCACCGGTGTCCTGACCTTTTCCAGTCAAAAGTAGGGTTAGGGTTTCTTTCCCTTACGGTTTCTTACGAGTTTGATGATGTGTTGACGTGTGTAAATGTACGACCATTTCATTACGAGTTTTAAGAGGTTCGGTCCGAAGTCGTTATGTACTTGGCACTTGAAAGTGTACAAGTTCGACCAAAATCTTTTCCTTCTTCTTGGTCTCTAGTTTAATGGTTGTAGACAACCTAGTACCTTTTTCGTTCTCTCAAGGTCTTTTTGTAGATAAAGACGAAATAACTGATACGTTTTCGGAAACTGACACACCTACTGTTATTTGTCACCTTTTAAGACACCCTTATGGTCTGATGGACTACACGGAGAACTCTTTGGACATACGTCCAGTCCTTCGTTGTCAATCTTGACCTGTACCTAGTTGTCTGACCAAGGTTTATCCTTTTCCTCATGCAGTTCCGACATATACCAGTGGGACGAATAAATTGAATATACTTCTCATGTAGTACTCTTTGCGACCCGACCTACTTCGTGTCCGACATTGGTTCTAACGTCCCTCTTTATGGTTATTGGACTATACGTCTATAACGGTGGGAATACCGTCTTTCACTTCTTCTTCATTTCACGAAGAACTACTTTCACTTTCTTCTATCACTTTTTCAACCGAATTTCGAGTTGTAAGTCTTTTCTTTCTAGTACCGTAGGCCAGGGTAGTGAAGTACGCTTTATCTACCTCTTTGTCACCGACTGAAATAAATAAAATAAAATAAAATAAAATCGAGGTTTTAGTACGTCTACCACTAACGTCGGTACTTTAATTTTCTACGAACGAGGAACCTTCCTTTCAATACTAGTTGGATCTGTCGTATAATTTTTCGTCTCTGTAATGAAACGGTTGTTTACAGGTAAACCAGTTCCGATACCAAAAAAGTCATCAGTTCATACCTACACTCTCGACCTGATATTTCTTTCGACTCGTGACTTCTTAACTACGAAAACTTGACACCACAACCTCTTCTGAGAACTTTCAGGGAACCTGACGTTCCTCTAGGTTGGTCAGGTGGGATTTCCTCTAGTTAGGACTCATAAGTAACCTTCCTGACTACGACTTCGACTTTGAGGCTATAAAACCGGTGGACTACGTTTCTCGACTGAGCAAACTTTTCTGGGACTACAACCTTTTCTAACTACCGTCCTCCTCTTCCCCTACTGTCTCCTACTCTACAAACCTACCGTAGTGGTTGAGTTACCTGTACTCAAACCCATCGGGAGCCCTCAACCACTACCTGTCCCTCCGGACCGTACGACGCCAGGGACCCCAGTGTTTCTCAGTCTGTGCTGACTCACTGACTTGCTTTACTTACCTTAGTGGATAAAAGGTAGACAATATTTTGATCAGTTACTAATCTAAAATCCGGGTTCACAAGTTAATAATTAGTGGTGGTATAACAAGGTGACAGTACTTTGTTAAAGTTGTGTCTTGAAGACCTTCGGAAGTCACTATAAAGTGGTCGGAAACTAAGGGATTAGACCTCACAGGAAACTCCGTTCGACCACACACAAGTGACGTTTATGGTTAGAATGACGAAGGTATGTAAGACATGTTATTATCACTACAATGTGGTCCTACCCAGTGTCCCTAGACAGCTGTCTAGTCTAAAAGTAAAGTTCTCCGTATTTTGTCCTGACATAGTAGACTAGGGAGAAGAAAAGTCGACTAAGAATACATTTGACTATGTCGAAAATCTAATTAATTACGTGGACGGTGGTATTTATACGGTTAGTGAGATGAGAAAGACTACCGTGTGTAAACCCAAAACAAAATATCACGTAAAAAAGAGTTCGTGATTCTATCCTGAAGGAACCATCAAATCACCAATTCTTAGGTGGACGGTTAGGTCCCTTGTACCCAAGTTGGGGACCAGGTCCTTCTAAGGTGTACGGTATTGGTACGTGGTGTCGTTGACTCGGACCCGTGGTGTTGATGATTCGGACACGAGATCTCGGGTACTCGGTGTTGATGACTCGAACGTGTGAGATCTTGGGTACGAGACGTTGGTCTCTTCTGTGGTGTTATTCTTCAAACGTGTGGTGTTGATCTCTCATCGGGGGTGAGTGACGTTGATCTTATTCAAGTACACTCCGTTACTTCCAAGTACACGTCGTTACTTCTAAGTCGGGTCAGTTGTTATTTATTTAATCTTGACTCTTGAATTTATCGTCGACTTGAAAAAGAAAATTAAGAACTGTCCTATTATTAAAATGACTGTAGTTGACATCCCTTTGGATCTCGTATCGAGGTTCTTCGGAAAAGACTTGACCGTCGTGACCGAATTCCTGGGAAGACACATGACGATAACGAGAAATACAATTGTAAATAGTAGGAGAGAACATCAATCCATAACTATAGACTTGAATTCTACTTTGTGGGAGAGAGGTCTCTCTCTCCCACGGATCCTGTATTTTCATCGAATTATTTAAAAAAGACATTTTTATTTATTTATTTTACTTTTCATAACTTAATTCCTTCGTAAGAAACTATAGATTTGTTTCTTGTGTGGTTTATCGGGGTAGAATGAATGAGTCGGATGTTGAAATGAAAGTTTAAAACGAGAATTTTATAGGTAGGTTTATATCGAGAGGAGTTTGCTGTAAGATGTTCCCACGGGTGATTCTAAAAAAGTCTTAGTTGTATCGATTAATAGAAATCGAAACAACAACTTTTATAGAAAAATACAATTGTACGTGAAAATACAATTAAGGTGACTGACTATGTTTAGGACATATTACCTACAAAAAATTAGTGACAGTAGTGACATAGATAAGGTACTATTACGGAAAACCATTCCATGTACCTATGAACACCTCTTCCGTTACCGTTGGGTGAGGTCATGAGAACGGACCTTTTAGGGTACCTGTCTCTGCGGACCATCCGACGTCAGGTACCACAGCGGTTCTCAGCCTGTGTTGACTCGTTGAAGTGAAACTGAAAAGTAAAAGTACGTAACCTCTTCCTTTACCGTTGGGTGAGGTAACAAGAACGGACCTCTTAGGGTCACTGCCCCCTCGGACCACCCGACGGTAGTTACCCCAACGTCTCAGCCTGTGTTGACTTCGCTGAATTGTCGTCGTCGTACCTATGAACTATTCACATTTTCTTAAGAATTCGACCAAAGTGTAAAAATTACGTAACCCAAGTGCACATATACAAAGATACATGGACACCCACACTCGATTCAGTGAAGTCATCACAGGATAAGAAACGTTGGGATACCTGACATCGGGTGGTCCAAGGAGACAGGAACCTTAAAGGGTTCGTTCTTGTGACCTCACCCAATGGTAAGGGAAGAGGTCTCTTAGAAGGACTAGGTCCCTAGTTTGAACGTAGAGAATACAGAGGACGTAACCGTTCGTCCAAGAAATGGTGATTACGGTGGACCCTTCGGGAAAATATACATGTACATACACGTTTATCGATGAATAGATATGTTATCGTAAACAAATATAGTTTAATCAAATTTTTAGTCAGATATGATGGACGGTTATATACTTTGATTGTAATGAGAGGGACTGAAACCTACATTTACCGGTGTATGTCTTACCTTTCACTTTGACAGTTCCGTGACGTTCGTTTCTTGTCTCAGGAATCCAGAAAGGGTTGTCATGACGGGGACCACAGCCAGAGATGGATCATGTCTCCCTACCCCAATTGTCCCTTGACCGGACCTAGTTCAGACTTATCCATCTGAAAATAAGACTGGGCACCGCTCTAAGAGGTTTTAAGACATATCACTGAGAGACGATTTCTAGATTTAAATACAGTACTCTCCGTTGTGTCGTACCACTAAGACCTTGATCTGTCGGACCTAAGACCGTCTTATTGAAGTCTGTTCAACAAATTGAAGAGACACGAAGACTAAAGAATAAAAATCAAGTACCCACTATTACCACTACCTTATTTTCTACTACAACTACTACTATATTGAAAGGAGTACCTCAACACTGTTAATTTAATTAGTCAATGATATACATTCCGTGAATCTTATTACGGACCCTTTCTCAATTACGGGTCATATACATTGAATGGGTAGTAACAGTAATGGAGTAGAGGTCAACTCAGACCTGACACTGCTCACTCCGTATTCCTCTGAAAGTGAGGATCCACGACTAGGATGTGGACGTATTGGGACCCTCACTTACCGAGTAATTTAAAACATAGGACCCACGGAGTAAATGGAGTAAGATCAAAACCAGGACGGACCTTACAGACTGTTTGGGTTCCACTAGTCCCATCTCCTCATAGGATCCTAACGGGAACTAATTACGTTATACTTTCTTCTCTCCCACAGTGAGATGGAAAGGTATTGAAGTCAAATTAGTCAAGAGTCACTTATAAGTACTTGATTTTTTTGTTAATGTTTACTTTCTGATAAACTTAGTGCTGACTACGTAAAAGGTTTACATCGTAAGAGTGAGACCCAGTCCACCTAAGTATATCAGACCCTAGGAGAATCCTCTGATAACACGTGGTCCAATGATAACGTGTGAATCTAGAGAGTAAAATACGACCTCTGACCCAAATGGACTACTTACATCGATTACTCCCTCAAAAACAATAGGAGGGTCATCAAGAAGTTTCAGAGAAGTCCACCTTTGAAAAGTGTCGATTCGAGGTGTCATTAGAGTTTCGTCAACGACGACTCCATTAACTTTAGAACGTAAGGACGGTTTTGTGGTTTACTTTTCAATTTTATACGTACACCACTGATCTTGGGTATGGTTGACAAGACGACTGTCGATCCATTTTTGACATGGTTAGGTACGTAGAACTCCTCTGATACCTTTTAACGGTTACTTTAGTAAATGATATACTCTTCCTTGTTGTATGATCCCCCTATCAATGGTGAAGTGTTCGTGTTTAAGAGAGTCCAAGAATTTGTCAGTAAATCACATTATGTAACGACAACATATCAGGATTTCGTTCATAGTCGGTGTAAGGTGTCACGACCTTAGTTGAAGTTTCTGTTGTCCTTTCACTGTAGTAGTTTTTCCACTTTGTCCTTAAAAGATGATAGAAGGGAGGGGGGTTTTTATGTTTAAAATTGTTAAAGGGTACTTATCTTACACAAATACCTTCAAGTCCTTAGATTACCTTTTCAATTTCGTGTGATAACCTCTTTTTTTAAGTTCTGACCTGTGCAACTTCACTCCTTCTCCTTGTCAAAGTGAAATGGACATAATGGAGGAAGGGATTCCACCGTATCGAATCACGGTTTCTCTGAATTAATCATTATACTTTTGTATATTTTTGTATGTTGTGTAACCATTTCCATTCATATATCAGTCTAAGTCTTATAAGATCATGACATTATACTTTCACATAATAAGTGAAATGATATTCAAAAATTTATAATTTTTATTCATATCGATGTTATTAGACAAGTATCTATGTGTTTTACCTTTCTACATTTAACACTGTAGTTTTGTCTTTTACACCCTATTTCAAAAACGAACGTTAGTTTCAATTCAACAACTGTCGGATTTTATCTGATAATGTGACATTCTACAAAGTACATTCGGTGTACCATTGGTGTTTGTTTTTGGATAAGTCTTTGTCATCTTTCTTTTCTTAGTTTCGTATAGTAACATCTTTTAGTAGTTAAGTGTTTCTTTCTCTCGTTCTCTTCTTCTTTCCTTGTTCCATTGAAGTTTTGTCTTTTTGTTATACCGTTCCGGAAGAGATAGTTATTAATAAAATTTACATTTGTCTAATTTAAGAAATTAGTTTTCTGTATCTCATCGACTTATCTAAATTTTTTTTGTTCTGGGTTGATACACCACGGATGTTCTTTGAGTGAAGTCCAAATTCTTGTGTGTATTCGAGTTGCACTTCTCTACTGTTTTTTATAAGTCACGAATACTTTTGGTCTTCTCTCTTCTCCATCGTCATGAAAAGAGTCCGTTTTATGTCAAATTCGGTTTTTGACATTATTCTCTGTTTATGGTAATATAAAACTATTTACCCAGTTAAGTAGTTTCCTACTATGTTGATAGTTTTTATGTGTTTGTTAGTTGTAACCTCATAGATTTATATAATTCGTTTATGATTATCCGGACTTCTCTCCTTACTAATGTCATGATATTGTCATCCCTTGAAGTCATAGGATGAAGGTTATTACCTATTGATCTAGTAGGTATGTCAGAGTCGTTCCTTTTTGACCGGAACTTGATATGAAATATAATGACACTTCTTCCGACTCGTGGTTTCTTAACTACGAAAACTTGACACCACAACCTCTCAGGGAACCTGACGTTCCTCTAAGTTGGTCAGGTAAGACTTCCTCTAGTTGGGACCCTAAAGAAACCTTCCTTACTACGATTTCGACTTTGAGGTCATGAAACCGGTGGAGTACGCTTCTCAACTGAGTAACCTTTTCGGAGACTACGACCCTCCCTAACTCCCATCCTCCTCTTCCCCTGTTGACTCCTACTCTACCGACCTACCGTAGTGCCTGAGCTACCTGCACTCAGACTCACTTGAGGCCCTCTACCACTACCTGTCCCTCCCGACCGCACGACGTTAAGTACCCCAGCGTTTCTCAGTCTGTGCTGACTCGCTGACTTGACTTGACTTGCCTTGACTTATCGGTATGTCTTGTTCGGTAAGTTGTCGACGTCTTATTTGTAAGAAGAGTTCGTATGTACCTTGTAAGAGATCCTCTCTAGTATAGTATCCAGTGTTTTGTTTAGAGTCGTCTGAGTTCATCCGACTTTAGTACGGTTGATAGAAAAGGTTAGTGTTACCATATCTTGATCTTTAGTATTGTTCTCTTTTTGATCTTTTAAGTGTTTGTACATCTTTTCATTTTTTGTGTGAGAACTTGTTCAGTTTCCCTTTGGTTTTATAGAACTTGTTTACTTTTGTCATTGTGTTGGATGGTTTTGAATACCCTACATCGTTTTCGTTAGGATTCTTTCTTCGAGTAATACTGTTTACGAGTGTAAATTTCTTTTTTCTTTATACATTTTATTTCATAAATGAGAATGTTAAGTTTTTTTGATCTTTTACTTGTTTAGTTCGTGTTTCAACGTCTTCCTACCCTTATTATTCCTAGTTTCGTCTTTATTTGTTTTATCTCCGTTCCTATTGTTATCTTTTATATTTAGATTCCTGACAAAAAAAAAGAATACCAAAATAAATAAAAATTTAAATAAATAAATAAAATTAACCTCTTATTAATGAAATTTTATAACACTATAAAAAACGGTGTGTAGTTGTACTTAGTCGGTACCCATGTGTACTGACCAAAAACTTTTCTATTTTGTCTGTTTCGAAATCAATCTGAATGGTTCTTATTTTCTTTCCCCTTTCAAAAGTTGATTATGGTATCTTTACGNTTCTTTTTTCTTTATACATTTTATTTAATAAATGAGAATGTGAAGTTTTTTTGATCTTTTACTTGTTTAGTTCGTGTTTCAACGTCTTCCTACCCTTATTATTCCTAGTTTCGTCTTTATTTGTTTTATCTCCGTTCCTATTGTTATCTTTTATATTTAGATTCCTGACAAAAAAAAAGAATACCAAAATAAATAAAAATTTAAATAAATAAATAAAATTAACCTCTTATTAATGAAATTTTATAACACTATAAAAAACGGTGTGTAGTTGTACTTAGTCGGTACCCATGTGTACTGACCAAAAACTTTTCTATTTTGTCTGTTTCGAAATCAATCTGAATGGTTCTTATTTTCTTTCCCCTTTTAAAAGTTGATTATGGTATCTTTACGTTTCCTAGTATTTTCTGACACTTGTTAATATTCGGTTGTTGACCTGTTGGATCTTCTTTACCTATGTAAGGGTCTTAGTATGTTGAATGGTCTGACTTGGTCCTTCTTTGTCTTTTAGTTTTGTTTAGTTAATGATCATCCCTTTAACTTAGTCATTAGTTTTTGAAAGGTTTTTCTTTTCGGGTCTTGGTCTTCCAAAGTGACCACTTAAGATGGTTTGTAAATTTCTTCTTAAGTGTAGTTAGGAGTGGTTTTAAAAGGTTTTTTTGACTTCTCTTCCCTTGTGAGAGTTTGAAAAAAATGTTCAGGTCGTATTACGACTAAAGTTTCGATCTATTCCTATGATGTCTTTTTCTTTAATGTCCGACCGATTAATAGTACTACTTATTTCTACGTTTTTAAGAGTTGTTTTTAACCGTTTAACTTAAGTTGTCGTGTATTTTTTGTAGTATGTTTTACTGGTTCACTTTAAATAGGGATCCTACGTTCCTACCAAGTTGTTTCTGATTAGTTGTTTATATTATATGACGTAATTATCTTACTTTCTATTTTTAATTTACTAGTAAAGTTTTATACTTCTTTTTAGTGGACTTTTTTAAGTCGTACAAAATTACTATTTTTGAGAGTTGTCCAACCCATCTTTTCCTTGTATGGAATTGTATTATTTCAGGTATATACTGTTAAGGTGTTGATTGTATGAGTCACAACTTTCTAAATTTCGAAGAGGAAATTCTAGTTCTTGTTCTGTTCCTTCGGATGAGAGTGGTAAGGATAAGTTATATCACAATCTTCAGGATAGGTCTCTTTACTCCGTTCTTATTATTTATTTTCTGTGTGCAATCTTTCCTTCTTCATTTTAATAGACAGACATTACTATACTGAAATATATATCTTTTGGGATCTCTGATGGTTCGTGTGTGTGTGTGTGTGTGTGTGCGTGTGTGTGTGTTGATAAACCTGATTATTTTATTAAGTAATTTCAGAGTCCTATGGTTTAGTTGTATGTTTCTATTCAATGTAAAGATAGACGATTGTTTTTTGATAGGTTGTTTGTATATTTCTTTAGTTAGAGTGAATGTTATCGTTGTTTTTGTTATTTTATGAATCCTTGTTGAAATTGGTTCCTCTACTTTCTCGATTTGTTTCTTTTGATATTCTGTTACTAATTTTTTTTTCTTTCTTTACTTTCTTGCATGTTACTATTACCTTTCTATAGGGTACAAGTATTTAAATTATGACAATTTTATAGGTATCGTGAGTTTGATAGATATCTAACTTATGTTAAGGATAGTTTTAGGGTTACTGCAAAAAGTGTTTCGATCACTTTTTTTAGGATTTTACGTATATCTTTGTTTTCTATGACTTATCAGTTTTATTAGAACTTTTTTTTTCTTGTTTCCTTTTTATTCTTGAAGGAATAAAGTTCACCGTTCACTTTCACAATCAGTGAGTCAGTACAGGTTGAGATGTTGGGGTACCTGACATCGGTTGGTCCAAGGAGACAGGTACCTTAAGAGGTCCGTTCTTATGACCTCACCCATCGGTAAAGGATGAGGTCCCCTAGAAGGGTTGGGTCACTAGTTTGGGTCCGACGGACGTGACGTTTTGATATTTTTTGTTTTGTCAAACCATAGTCGTATTTTTGTCTGTGTATATGATTTGTTTTAGTTCTGACTCGGGTCTTTATTTGGGACTACATATGTCGGTTGATTCCTCTAGTCAGGACCCACAAGAAACCTTCCTTACTACGATTTCGACTTTGAGGTTATGAAACCGGTGGAGTACGCTTCTCAACTGAGTAACTTTTTCTGACTACGACCCTCCCTAACCCCCGTCCTCCTCTTCCCCTACTGTCTCCTACTCTACCGACCTACCGTAGTGGTTGAGCTACATGTACTCAAACCCACTTGAGGCCCTCGACCACTAACTGTCCCTCCGGACCGCACGACGCTAAGTACCCCAGCGTTTGTCAGCCTGTACTGACTCGCTGGCTTGACTTTACTTGACTTATAAACTGTTGTCTCGGTTCTTACGAGTTACCTTTATTTTACCAGAGAAATTATTTTTCAAAACCCTTTTGAACTATGTATGGACATTTTCGTTGTTTACCCTGTGTTTTTAATTAAATGTGTTTTTAATTAGAATGTGTTTTTAATTAAATTTTACCCAATTTCCTAATTTAAGTTCTGAAACTTGACATTTCGAGGATCTTCCTTTGTCTCTTTTTTCGAGGGTTGTAACCAGAATTGATTTAAACCCCCGGTACTATGGTTTTCATAACCTAATCACGTTTTCACACCAAAACGTAACAACTTGAAACAGTAAACTATGACCTTATGTAAGAATTTATTTACACCAATACAATATGTAGTAAAATGACGTGTTATAGATCGAAATACAAAAAACGATTACCGTAATGAACGACAAATAAAATATAAATAAAATCTGATATCTTTACTACAATCTGTTTTTCGTTTAAGTTCGCTAAAAGACTAAACTCAAGTTTTACCCAGTATTTCGTCACCTCTGTTGAACGATGTTGTTACGCAAATCGTGTCCTTGACGATCAAGTCAAGTCAAGTCAAGTCAGCGAGTCAGTACAGGTTGAGAAACACTGGGGTACTTAGCGTCGTAAGGTCCGGAGGGACAGGTAGTGGTTGAGGGCCTCAAGTGAGTTTAAGTACGGGTAGCTCAGTCACTACGGTAGGTCGGTAGAGTAGGAGACAGCAGGGGAAGAGGAAGACGGGGGTTAGGGAGGGTCGTAGTTCTCAGAAAAGGTTACTCAGTTGAGAAACGTACTCCACCGGTTTCATGACCTCAAAGTCGAAATCGTAGTAAGGAAGGTTTCTTGTGGGTCCCGACTAGAGGAAATCTCACCTGACAAACCTAGAGGAACGGCAGGTTCCCTGAGAGTTCTCAGAAGAGGTTGTGGTGTCAAGTTTTCGTAGTCAAGAAACCGTGAGTCGAAAGAAGTGTTACTTGTATGTTACGTCGTCAACAAGTCCTTCAAACTGTTACCTCTGTTCTCGGAACTTCTACTCCTCGTGTCACCGACCGGAAACCTTCAACTGTTACTGGTTGACTCTTCTAGTAGTTTTGACTGGGAGAATGTTGATGTACTCTTCAACTACTTCTGAGTTGTAGTTAGTAAATGTCAGTACTCCGTGAACTTCGTTTGACTTTTCCACTTTTTCAAGTCGTTCACTCAACTAACTTTTATTTTTTTTTAGTAAAATATTCGCAGTAGAAGAGAATAAGATGTATTGTTGTTACTTGGTAAAGAGTTAGTCTAACACTACACGTTGTTTTTCACCTAAAATGTGCTGTTATTGACCATTATTGGTCGAGTCACCAACCTGGTTCTTCTTCGAGGTTTCGTGAAGGATTTCAGTTTGAAGGTAGTTATTTTTCTAGTACCAGTGACAAATCACCAGACGACGGTAGACTAGGTGGTGTCGAAAGACTTAGGACCGTTTTGGTAATGTAGACTCTTCATACGAGTCGTTTAGTTACTCTACGTGGTTTTTGACGTTAAGGAGGTAGACGGTAACCAGTTGCCTTTCCCGGGTTATGAAGATATACTGTTGTGGGTTGGTGTGTAGTATGTTATTTATGAAGTTTTCAACTTACTTAACCCGATACTTCAAACCGGAATTGGTGGTGTAAGTAGACTGAAAAAGGGTTGGTAGATGGTGATGAAGTTCGTAGAACTTTCTCATTTGAATCCGTCCAACTATCCGTCAGGTCCCCGGAAATTCCTCTTCCACTTGTAAGAGTAAGTACGAAAGGAAATCGGAACACGTTGTTACAAAGAACGGATTTTCTTGACCGAAAAGAAATCTAGACCTCGATTACTTATATGTCGTCGGTATGTAAAATGAGTCTCTTTTACGAAAAGAATCTGTGGGTAATACGAAAAGAATCCGAGATACAATTACTAATATTAACATTGTTTAGAACAGACCCTTTGACAAAGAGTCATTGTTATATATAGTAGGTATTTATACAACGGTCCTTGAATGAGGAAGATCGATTAGAACATGACTTCAATAGAGTCCTACGTACGGAACCCTCTCCCAGACCATCTTGAAAATGTTGGAACTCCATAAGAAAAATAGATAAGAGTCGTCGGTCAACTTTTCATATATTACGAGACGAAGTTGATCACTCAACCTATGAGAAAGATGGGGAAAGACTACAGTCTTCGAAGATAAACTCTTCGAAAGAGACAGGATAGTGACATATATTTTACAACGACGTGTTTCGAGACTCACTGACTCTGACACAACCAGGGTCTCAATTTAGAAGAGGAAGCCTCTGGTGTTTGAACCGTGGTTTGTGGCATTTGATAGTTAGAGTTATTGCAAAATGTTTCTTTTACGAAGGTGTTGGTCGTTCTCTGTCTTTTTCGAAAGGATCTCAAACGACTTATGGTTTCGTACCTAAAAATACAATATCCTTATTTGTTTGTAAAGAACAACCGTTTTTGCACAACTAACATTACCAAGGATAAAACTGATTATTTGTACATTAACTCGGATTAATATTATTAAATTTTAAGTGTCAGACTTTGTCAAAACAAACGTGGTTGAATTATGTTCATTGTTTTCGTTTTTAATTATTCACCCTGACGTAGTTTGACTTTCGAAGACGTGTCGTTTTCTATGTCAGTTGTTTTGATTTTCCGTCAAATTCCTTACTCTCTTTCATAAAGGTTTAGTATATAACCTATTCCTCGATTATAAATTTTATACATTACTTAAGTATGTTGAGTTCTAATTTTTTNTTTTTTTTTTTTTTTTTTTTTTTTTTTGTTTGCTAATTCATTACCCGGTTTCTGGACTTATCAATAAAAAGGTTTCTTCTGTGTGTCTACCGGATGTCCGTGTACTTTTCTACAAGTTGTAGTAATCAGTGGTCTTTTTACGTTTACTTTTGGTGTTACTCTATAGTGGAGTGTGGACAGTCTTACCGATAGAAGTTTTTCTTGTGTTTATTGTAGTCACCTGTTCTTNCATTACTTAAGTATGTTGAGTTCTAATTTTTTTGTTTTTTCTAATTTATTACCCGGTTTCTGGACTTATCAGTAAAAAGGTTTCTTCTGTGTGTCTACCGGATGTCCGTGTACTTTTCTACAAGTTGTAGTAATCAGTGGTCTTTTTACGTTTACTTTTGGTGTTACTCTATAGTGGAGTGTGGACAGTCTTACCGATAGAAGTTTTTCTTGTGTTTATTGTAGTCACCTGTTCTTACTTCTCTTCTTGGGAGGTTGTAACAACATCCTTTACACTTACCCATGTCTATGATGTCTTTTGTCGTATGTCGAAAGACTTGTTTGATTCTTATCTTTATGGTATATCGGACTGTATGTAGGTTTTTCTCTTTTTTTGTGATTAAGTTTTTATATGTATGTGGGGTTGTAAGTTCCTCGTAATAAATGTAAACTGTCCTATACTTCCGTTGGATTCACAGGTAGTTGTCTACTCACCTACTTCTACACCATATATGTGTGTTACCTTGTGGTGAGTCGGTATTTTTTCTTACTTTAAAACGGTAAACGTTGTTGCACCTACCTGAACCTCCCATAATACGGATCACTTTATTCAGTATGTCTCTTTCTATTTATGACATATAGGGAGTATGTACCCTAGATTTTTTATTTCGTCACTTATATATTGTTGTTGTTCTTTTTCTTTTTTTTTTAAGTGTCTATATCTCTTGATTGATCACCAATGGTCACCCCTCTCGTTCCTCCCCTCCCCTTTGTATCCCCATCCTTTAAGTCAAGTCAAGTCAGTGAGTCAGCACAGACTGAGAAGTACTGGAGTACTTTGTGTCGTACGGTCCGGAGGGACAGGTATTGGTTGAGGCCCTCAAACGAGTTTGAGTGTAGGTAGTTCAGCCATTACGGTAGATCGGTAGAGTAGGAAACAGTAGGGGAAAAGAAGTCCGGGGGTTAGGGAGGGTCTTAGTCTCAGAAAAGGTTACTCAGTTGTGAAACGTACTCCACCAGTTTCATAACCTCAAAGTCGAAATCGTAGTAAGGAAGGTTTCTTTAGAGTCCCGACTAGAGGAAATCTTACCTGACCAACCAAGAGGAACGTCAGGTTCCCTGAGAGTTCTCAGAAGAGGTTACGGTGTCAAGTTTTCGTAGTTAAGAAGTCACGAGTCGAAAGAAGTGTCAGGTTTAGAATGGTAGGTATGTACTGTTGACCTTTTTGGTATCGGAACTGATCTACCTGGAAACAACCGTTTCATTACAGAGACGAAAAGTTATACGATAGATCCAACCAGTATTGAAAAGAAGGTTCCTCATTCGCAGAAAATTAAAGTATGACGTTAGTGGTAGACGTCACTATGACCTCGGAGTTTTTTTTTTTTTTAAGACTGTGACAAAAGTGACAGAGGGGTAGATAAAGGGTACTTCACTACCCTGGCCTACTGTACTAGAAGCAAAAGATTTACGACTCGAAATTCGGTTGAAAAAGTGAGAGGAGAAAGTGAAAGTAGTTCTCCGAAAAATCAAGGAGAAGTACAAGACGGTATTCCCACCACGGTAGACGTATAGACTCCAATAACTATAAAGAGGGCCGTTAGAACTAAGGTCGAACACGAAGAAGGTCAGGTCGTACAGAGTACTATATGAGACGTAGTAACGAGTCTTAAGGGGTTGGGTCCGAAGTCATTATGTACTTGGTACTTGAAGGTCTACAAGTTCGATTAAAAACTTTAACGTCTCCTTGGTCTCTAGTTTAACGGTTGTAGGTGACTTAGTAGTTTTTTCGTTCTCTCAAGATCTTTTTGTAGATAAAGACGAAACAACTGATACGTTTTCGGAAACTGACACACCTAGTGTTATTTGACACCTTTTAAGACTCTCTCTACCCTTATGGTCTGGTGGACTGGACGGAGAACTCTTTGGATATACGACCAGTCCTTCGTTGTTAATCTTGACCTGTACCCTGTTGTCTGACCAAGGTTTAACCTTTTCCTCATGTAGTTCCGACATATAACAGTGGCAGTAATAAATTGAATAACTCACGTCGTCTCCATGTTTAATAATGTATATTTTATTTATACGATGTTCCTATATATCGTATCCCTTCTATCGGTTATAAAATATACCACTAGGTGAGGTTATAGGGACGGACTTTTTTAGTATACCTATCTTCTCGGACCGCCCGATGTCAGGTACCACAGTGTGTATCAATCTATATTGACTCGTCAACTTGTGTTTCTTTAACTCATGTTGGAAATTTTTAAGACTTAGTGATACAACATGTGGACATTGAATGTATTATGAAATGTAGTTGATGGAGTTAAAATTTATTTTGTTCTATTTGTGTATATTCTTTCTTTTTATAGACTTTCTTATATAAATAGTCCCGTATTAAGTTGGTTTTTTTTTTTTTATTTTCGTATAATTTGTTTGGTTCAGGATATTAATCGGTGATGACGATGACATAATTAAGAGAAAAGTGAAAAGAAAAGTCCACCCAGTACTTTTTAACAAGAATCCGACTCCTTTTTTTACCATAGAAATGTAAAGTGAGAAATAGGAACCATTTCCACTATGATGTGTTGACACTCACTAGATCCATCGGTCTTTTCACTCTCGAGAAGTTTCAAATATGAGCTTGTCTCTCGGTATTCTCGACGGAACTACAGATCTTGACGAAGGAGGTCGACACGACTCCACTCAAAAAGGTACAGGTCTGAGTTATTTTACACATCGTGAAGGACTTGACTATTATCATGAATGACGTAATTACTTATGTTTTATTTGTAGGATATACTTCACCTTGAATAATTTATTTTTGTTTTCCATATACTTGGTTCTATACGATTTCCGGTTTCGGTCGGGAGATTTTATATGTGAATGTATACCGTTTCGTACTGATTGTATATTAGTACTACCATAGAACAAGGGATTCCGGTCTTAAACTTTTGATCCCATTAATTGTCACAAGTTAAACTTAAAAGGGTCACCTATAGAAGTCAAGGAAAGGATGTAGAGAAGATGTAGAGTTTAAGTTGGTAGAGTAGTAGACAGCAGGGGAAGAGGAGGACGGAAGTTAGAAAGGGTCGTAGTCCCAGAAAAGGTTACTCAGCCCAGAAGAGTAGTGCACCGGTTTCATAACCTCAAAGTCGAAGTCGTAGTCAAGAAGATTATTCATAAGTCCTGACTAAAGGAAATCCCAACTGACCAACCTAGAGGAACGTTAGGTTCTCTGAGAGTTCTCAGAAGAGGGTGTGGTGTCAAGTTTTCGATTTATATTTACCATTAATAAAAAAATTTCAGTGATAAGTGTACTTCTCACTTTCCCTTTGAGTGGAGGTCCGTGCGACATGGTACGTCGCGGTAACCAGCAAGGAAGATGTTTCGACGACAGTAGTAGTAAGAACGCTGTACCCCCGGATAGACCCAGACTGTAGCCCCCCAACTTCCTACTCATACGGGCTCGATTCGAAACCTTCTACAGTAGTAGACCCGTCTTCGACATAAGCACTCGTGATGGACCTTTTATTTCGGTGTTGTGATTTCTTTGACTGTGTTTGGTTGATCATGACGTACAAAAGACTTCTAACTAAATCACAACTAGAGGACGACTACGTAAAAAACGATGTAGTGATACCCTTTCCTCACTTCCGAATTCATGAGTTGTTAATGTGAATCAAAAGAAAGTCCAAAATATTCCAGGTGACGATAATGACGTTTCATTTTTAACTCATCTTACATGAAAGAAGATCACTTAACTTTCGAAGTGTTCTTTTCTCTATTCGTGTATCATTTAACCTGAACCCTTCTGTCATTCCTCTAAAGGTAACAATTTTAAAAATTAAATATTTAACGTGGACATGTTTAGGTGATCCGTGACACTTGGTGACAGTGTGTGTAAAAAGTCATAGACTTAAATGTCAAAAATTTTTGGATAATGATGACTTTATTTATTGTAGATAAAACCATGTGTCATAAGAATAAGACATAATAGTTTATACGGTCAGAAATTTAAAGGGTCGATACCTGTTGGTAATTCAGATTTAAAGTTCAAAGGACACAACCACGAAAGTTTAACACCACGACCTCTTCTGAGAGTTCTCAAGGAACCTGTCGTTCTTCCAGTTGGGTCACTTAGGATTTCCTTTAGTTGTGATTTATAAGTAACCTTTGTGACTACGACTTCGACTTCGAGGTTATGAAACCGATGGACTACGCTTCTCGACTGAGTGATCTTTTCTGAGACTACGATTCTTTCTGACTCCGGTCCTCCTCATCCCCTACTGTGTCCTACTCTACCAACCTACCATAGAGGTTGAGTTACCTATACTTAAACTCGTTTGAGGGCCCTTTGTCACTTCCTGTCCCTTCGGACCGTACGACGTCAGGTGTCCCAGTGTTTCTTAGTCTGTACTGAATCTCCGACTTGTTGTTGTTATAGGACATAATGTTTCTGGATTGAGAAGTTTCAGAGGACTTTTAACTAAGTTTCATCCATTAAAGAACTTTGTTGTTTTTAATTCGGCTCTTATAGATAGATCGATTTCAAACGACACAGATTTCTAATCGATATTGATCAAGTCAAGTCAGGTCAGCGAGTCATCACAGGCTGAGAAACGCTGGGGTACTTAGCGTCGTGCGGTCAGGAGGGACAGGTAGTGGTTGAGGACCTCAACTGAGTCTAAGTGTAAGTAGCTCAGTCACTACGGTAGGTCGGTAGAGTAGGAGACAACAGGGGAAGAGGAGGACGGGGGTTAGGGAAGGTCGTAGTCTCAGAAAAGGTTACTCAGTTGAGAAGCGTACTCCACCGGTTTCATGACCTCAAAGTCGAAATCGTAGTAAGGAAGGTTTCTTTAGGGTCCCGACTAGAGAAAGTCTTACCTGACCAACCTAGAGGAACGTCAGGTTTCCTGAGAGTTCTCAGAAGAGGTTGTGGTGTCAAGTTTGTGTAGTTTAGAAACCACAAGTCGGAAGAAGTGTCAGGTTGAGAGTGTAGGTATGTACTGATGACCTTTTTGGTATCGGAACTGATCTGCCGGGAATCAGCCGTTTCATTATAGAGACGAAAAAAAAAAAAAAAATTAAAAT